>LOEQ01004269.1:123611-171928 GCA_001685075.1 Bramus lutescens
TTGAGGGCTTAGAGTCTGGTCCCGCTTCCTCCTTTCTCCATGCTTCCTGTGTGAGAAGAAAACGTGGTCGCTGCCATGCCGTGCCTTCCTGGCTATGAAGCACTCTGTCCCTCTTGAACTGAAAACTAAATAAGCCCTTTCTCTCCTTACGTTGCTTTGGTTGTGATATTCAATTGTAGCAAGGAGATAGTAACATGCACAGGGGGTCAACGGATCTAGAAGAAAATGTGTAACAGACGGAGCGGGGGCAGGAAGCCAGGTCAATCTCAAACCTTTGGCTCCTATTTACCTGCCTTTAGGTTACAAAAGCCGAAGTGTGTAGGAGGTATTTCACTGCCTTTCTGTCATTATCAAATCGTGTAGGATTATGGCTCGGGTCATCTTTTCTCATTATCGTACTGGATAGAGTTATGACTCGGGTCATCTTTCTGTCATCTACACTCACATGCGTTCCCGCCACACATGGGGCAAACAACTCTGATAATCAAAGAAACATCCTCCCTCAGGGAGTTTTACTTTCTTTCCCCAGAAGGGACTGAGTCCTGATTGCTCATCTGACATACAAGTGAATCATGCATGCCTAACAGTCAACTTGGAAGTCTTCATAAGGAGGTTGAGGCCCCACAGTGACAATTCCTCCAGGACCGTGATGACACCACTAAGCCTGAAAACACCACCCAAGGATCAGCTTTGGATTACAAACTCCTCAGGACAGCTTTGAGGTGGCTGGCAGAGATGATGCAGCCTCACAGACTTCTCTAGCCAGGACTTGAGACAAGCCCTGCACTTTCCCAAAAAATGATACAGCTCCCTCTCCCAGGACTTGATAATTAACCCAAATTTTTGTTTTCAGGATCCGTTAAAGCTGCCATCACCCCAGACAGCAGGAAGTAAATTTAAGAATATAGTGCCCACATTCCCAAGAGGTGGGTGGTGTTTGGTCATTCAATGGATTATAGATATTTGTTGTTTAGGGAGTTAGCTACTAGTTATTATTGGTAATGGTCAGGGGGAAAGATAATAAACCATCTTTTCTCATTTTAAATGCCAAATCCATTTCCCATTCCCTCCCCTCCTCTTGCTCACTTCACCTTTCTGCCCCCANCCACAGAGAGGGTAAGGCTTCCCATAGGGAGCCAACAAAGTCTAACACTTTGCTTTGAGACAGGACTAAGCACCCCCCACCCCATATCTAGGCTGTGCAAGGTAACCCTCCAGAGAGAATGGGCTCCAAAAAGCCAGAACAGGCAGTAGGGACAAATCCTGGTCTCTCTGAGAGTGGACCCACAGTCTGCCCGAGCCTGTCACCCACATGCAGAGGACATAATTTGGCCTATGCTGATACCCTTGTTGTCAGGCTAGAGTTGGAAGGCTTCCATGAGCTCAGATAAGCAGTTTCAGTGGGTATCTGAATCAGGATCTTGACCTCTGTGCTCATATTCTCACTCCTTCCACTCTTCGACTGGAATTTGGGAGCTCAACCCAATGCTTCACTGTGGATCTCTTCGTCGCTACCATTAGTTGCTGGATGCAGGTTCTATGATGACATTTAAGATAGTCATCAATCTGAGTACCAGGCAAGGGCAGTTTAGGCATCATCTCCACTATTGCTTAGGGTCTTAGCTGGACTCGTTCTTGTGGAATCCTGGGAATTTCTATAGTGCTAGGTTTTGTGTTAGCCCCATAACGGCTCCTTTAATTAGATATCTCTTTCCTTGTTCTCTGTCTCTGTCCTTCCCTCATCTTGAACATTTCTTTCCCTCTAGTTCTCCTCCCTCCTCCCCTTCACACATTCTCATCCCCTTCTGCCTTCCCTTTCCCCCACAGCACTACTTCCCAGTTTTCTCAGGAGATCTAGTCTGTTTCCCCTTCCCAGGGTGATCTTTATACATTTCTCTTAGGTTTCTCCTTATTACTTAGCTTGAGGTCGTGGACTATAGGCTTCTATCCTTTGCTTTACTCTAATATTCACCTATGAGAGTACATACCATGCACATCTTTCTGGGTCTGGGTTACCTGACTCAGGATTTTTTTTTCTAGTTCCATTCACTTGCATGCAAATTTCAAGATGTCATTGCTTTTTACTCCTGAATAGTACTCCATTATGTAAACACACCACATTTTCTTTATCCATTCTTTGGTTGAGGGACATCTAGGTTGTTTCCAGGTTCTGGCTATTATGAAGAATGTTGCTGTGAACATAGTTGAACAACTGTTTTTGCAATATGACTGAGCATCCTTTTGGTACATACCCAAGAGTGGTATTGATGGGTTTTGTGGTATGTTGATTCCCAATATTCTGAAAAACCACCATGCTGATTTCCAGAGTGATTGTCCAATTTGTATTCCCACCAGCAATGGAGGAGTGTTTCCCTTACACTGCATCCTCTCCAGCGTAAGCTATCATTGGTGTTTTTGATCTTAGACATTCTGACAGGTGTACCATGGTATCTCAGAGTCATTTTGATCTGTATTTCTGTGATAGTTAATGATGTTGAACATTTCCTTAAATGTCTTTTAGCCATTTGAAATTCTTCTGTTGAGAATTTTCTATTTAGAACTAAACTCCATTTTTAATTGGATTATTTGATATTTTGATGTCTAATTTCTTGAGCTCTTTATATATTTTGGATATCAGTCCTCTGTCTGATGTGGGGTTGGTGAAGATCTTTTCCCATTCAATAGACTGATTTTCTGTCTTATTGACCACGTTCTTTGCTTTACAGAAGCTTCTCAGTTTCAGGAGGTCCAATTTATTTATTGTTTCTCTCAGTGTCTGTGCTACTGGGGCTATATTTAGGATGTGGTCTCCTGTGCCCTTGCATTGAAGGCAACTTCCCACTTTCTCATCTATGAGGTTCAGTGTGGATATATTTATATTGAGATCTTTAATCCATTTGGACTTAAGTTTTGTGCATGGGGATAGATATGGATCTATTTTCATTCTTCTACATGTTGACATCCAATTATGTCAGCACCATTTGTTGAAGATGCTTTCTTTTTTCTGTGGTATAATTTTAGCTTCTTTGTCAAAAATCAGGTGTTCCTAGGTGTGTGTATTAATATCTTGGGTTTTGATTTGATTCCACTGGTCAACCTGTCTGTTTTTATGCCAGTACCAAGCTGTTTTAATTACTATAGCTCTATAACAGAGCTTGATATCAGAGATGGTGATACCTCCAGAAGTTCCTTTATTTTACGGGTTTTGGCTAACCTGAGTTCTTTGTTTTTCCATATGAAGCTGAGTTTTGTTCTTTTGAGGTCTGTGGAGAATTGTGTTGGGAATTTGATAGGGATTGTATTGAATCTTTAGATTGCTTCTAGTAAGATTGACATTTATTATGTTGATCCTACTTGTCCAAGAACATGGGAGATCTTTTCATTTTCTGATATCTTCTTCAATCCCTTTCTTCAAAGACTTAAAGTTCTTGATGAACAAACAGGTCTTTCACTTGTTTGGTTAGTGTTACTGCACAACATTTTATGTTATTTGTGGTTATTGTGAATGGTGATGTTTCTCTGACTTCTTTCTCAGATTCTTGATCATTTGTATATAGGAGGGCTACTGATTTTTTTGAATTGATTTTGTATCCTGCCACATTAATGAAGGTGTTTATCAGTTGTAGGAGTTTCCTGGTAGAATTCTTGGGGTCACTTATATATACTGTCTTGTCATCTGCGAACAGCAAAAGTTTGATCTCTTGCTTTCCAATTTGTATGCCTTTGATCTCCTTTGTTGTCTTAGTGCTTAGCTAGAACTTCAAGAACTATGTTGAGTAGATATGGAGTGGACAGCCTTGTCTTGTTCCCGATTTTAGTGGAATCATTTTGAGCTTCTCTCCATTTAATTTTGTCTTGACTGTTGGGTTGCTGTATATTGCTTTTATTATGTTTAGATATGTTCCTTATATCTCTTATCCCTCTAAGAACTTCATCATAAAGGGGTGTTGCGTTTTGTAAAATCCGTTTTTAGCATCTAATAAGATGATCACACACATGTTTTTTTTTTCAGTTTATTTGTATAGTGGATTACATTCATAGATGTTTGTATGTTGAACTATCCCTGTTTCTCTGGAATGAAGGTGACTTGATCATAGTGGATGATTTTTTTTATGTGTTCTTGGATTTGATTTGCCAGTATTTTATTGAGTACTTCTGCATCAATATTCATGAGGGAGATTGGTCTGTAATTTTTTTTTTGGTTGAGTCTTTATGTGGTTTCACTATCATGGTGACGATAGCCTCATAAAAAGAGTTTGACCATGTTTCTTATGTTTCTATTACGTGGAACACTTTGAGGAGTGTAGTTATTAGCTCTTCTTTGAAGTTCTGGTAGAGTTCTGCACTGAAACCATGTGGCCTTGGGCTTTTTTTTTTTTTGGTTAGGAGGCTTTTGAGGACTGCTTCTATTTCCTTGCATGTTATAGGTCTATTTAAATTGTTCACCGGGACTTGATTAAATTTTGGTATGTGGTACTTATCCAGAAAATTGTCCATTTCTTTTGCATATTCCAATTTTGTGGGGTACAAGTTTTTGTAGTATGACCTAATGATTCTCTGGATTTCCTTGGTGTCTGTTGTTTTGTCTCTGTTTTCGTTTCTGATTTTGTTAATTTGGATGTCTTCGCTCTGCCTTTTGATTAGTTGGATAAGGGTATGTCTATCCTGTTGATTTTCTCAAAGCATCAGCTCTTTGTTTCATTGATTCTTTGTATTGTTTTCTTTGTTTCTATTTTGTAGATGTTAGCCCTCAATTTGATTATTTCCTGTCATCTACTCCTACTTCTTTTTGTTCTAGAACTTTCAGGTGTGCTGTTAAGTCATTAGTGTGAGATTTTTTCCACTATCTTTATGTAGGCACTCAATGCTACGAATTTTCCTCTTATCACTGCTTTCATAGTGTCCCATATGTTTGGGTATGTTGTGCCTTCATTTTAATTGAATTCTAGAAAGTGTTTCATTTCTTTATTTCTTCCTTGACCCAGGGGTGATTTAATTAAGCACTGTTCAATTTCCATGAGTTTGTAGGTTTTCTGCAATTAGTGGTGGTGTTAAATTTTAACTTTAAACCATGGTGATTGGATAAGACATAAGAGGTTATTCCTTTTTTTTTTTGTAGCTGTAGAGGTTTGCTTTATTACTGAGAATGTGACCAGCTTTAAAGAAGATTCCATGAGGTGCTAAGAAGATGGTATATTCTTTTGTGTTTGGGTTAAATGGTCTATAGATATCTGTTAAGTCCATTGAGTCCTGACATCTGTTAGTTCTCTTATTTCTCTGCTAAGTTGCTGTCTGGTTGACCTGTCTATTGGAGAAAGTGAGGTGTTGAAGTCTCCTACTATTAGTGTGTGGGGTTTGATATACGATTTAAGCTTTAGTAATGTTTCTTTTACATATGTGGGTGCTCTTGTATTTTGGACATAAATTCAGGATTGAGACTTCATCTTGTTAGATTTTTCCTGTGATGAGTATGAAGTATCTTTCTCCATCTCTTATGATTGATTTTAGTTTGAAGTCCATTTTGTTAGATATTAGGATAGGTACACCTGCTTTTTTCTTAGGTCCATTCAATTGGTAAATCTTTTCTCAGCCATTTACTATGAGGTAATGTCTGTCTTTGAGGTTGAGGTGTGTTTCTTGTATACAGAAGAAGGATGGATCCTGCTTTCATATACACTCTGTTAGTCTGTGTCTTTTTAGGCAAATTCAGTCCATGATATTAAGAGATATTAATGGCCAGTGATTATTAATTCCTGTTATTTTTTGGTGATAGTGTTTGTGTGTTTCGTTTCTTTTAGGTTTGCTGGTATGAGGTTATCTGTTGCCTGTGTTTTGTTTTGTTTTGTTTTTTCCTTGGGAAGGGGTGCAGTTAGCTTGTTTGGGTTGGAGTTTTCCTTCTAGTACTTTCTGTAAGTCTGGGTTTGTGAATACATATTGTTTAAATTTGGTTTTGTCATGGAATATCTTGTTTTCTCTATCAATGATGATTGAAAATTTTGCTGGATACAGTAGTTTGAGCTTGCATTCATGGTATTTTAATGCCTAAAGCACAACTGTCTAGGACCTTCTAGAGTTCATGTTTTCTACTGAGAAATGTGATGTAATTTTGATAGATCTGCCTTCATATGGTACTTTGTCTTTTTCCTTTGCATCTCTTAGTAGTCTTTCTTCATTCTATATGTTTTGCATTTTGATTATTATGTGGTGAGGGGACTTTTTTTGATTCAGTCTACTTGGTGTTCTGCAAGCTTCTTGTGCCTTCATAGGGATTTCCTTCTTTAAGTTGGGAAAGTTTTCTTCTATGATTTTGCTGAATGTATTTTCTGTGCCTTTGAGTTGGAGTTCTCCTTCTTTGACCCCTATTAGTCTTAGGTTTGGTCTTTTCATGGTATCCCATATTTCCTGGATGTTTTGTGTTGAGAATTTGTTGGACTTATCATTTTCTTTGACCAAGGAATCTATTTCCTCTATAGTATCTTCAGCATTGGAGATTTTTCTCTTCCATCTCTTTTATTCTGTTGGTTGTGCTTGCATCAGTAGTTCCAGTTCATTTATCCAGATTTTACATTTCTAGAATTCCCTCAGTTTGTGTTTTCTTTATTGCCTCTTTCAATTTTCAAATCTTGAGCTGTTTCCTTCACCTATTTGATTGTTTTTTCTTGGTTTTCTTGAGATTCTTTATAAGATTTATTGATTTCTTCCAATTTTTTGTTTGTATTTTCCTCCGTTTCTTTAAGGGAATTTTTCATTTCCTCTTTAAAGGTCTCTATCATCTTCATAAAGTTATATTTAAGATCATTTCCTTATGCTTTTTCTGGGTTATGCTGATCAGGTCTTCCTGTTACATGATCATTTGGTTCTGGCATTACCACATTGCTTTTTAAGTTGTTGAATTAATTTTTGCATTGACACCTACCTGTCTCTTCCTCCATTTGGTGTTGCCAGTGTCTTTGCCTCTTGGTCCAATCCTTGAAGCTGCTGTCTGTGTCTTAGGGAGCTGCTGATGTCTGTCTTGGCCTGCTCCCTTGGCTTGCTGCCATGTGCAGTTGTAGCCTGTGGTTCAGAGTTCTTCTCAGCTCTCAGGGGATGCGTGGGTTGGGGTGGAATGGGCCTTGTAGTTTAAAGGGTCCTATTGATGGGGATGGTGTTGTAGCAGTCTATCTGCAGGAATCTTGCCTGCTGGTTGGCCAAAGAAGCTGAGGCAGGTCGGGGAGGGGCCTGGGGTTTTGCCCCAGTACTAAGGGCCTAAAGAATGGGGTGCTCAGCTGACTGACTGACCTCTTGGTCCACTCTGTGCAATTATAAATCTACTTTTAAAGAGCAACTACTGGTTTAAATTTTTTCCATTGGATTGGACTTTTGCATATTGCATACAAATTTTATATATTGATATAAATTTGAAATTAGTCTTTTAGAAACATACTATACATATATTTCTACTCTTGCATAATGTATTGTTACTATACAACTCATTTAATAATGTAATGCAAATTTCTAGTCCTTAAAAATTATTATTGCCAACTGTTTAGGATAATAAGGAAATTCAGTTTAATAATTAATTACCTAGTATCATCGAACTTGTAGTCATATTAGGTATGTTTTCAAGGTCAAAAATATATATTTTAGATAGACAGGTTATTTTCAAACACTTCAGAGATCTATAGAACATGGCCTTTAAGACATTTTAATAACCTAGCTTCTTCTTTTTTATGACAACAAGACATGTCTGCTCCTGGAAGAACCAATTTACTTTAGAGAAGATAATATGAATTGGAGAGACTTCACATGAGGTTTATTTTCCTTTTGGCAAAAGTAGACCACTGGGTAAGAAAATGCCCTTGCCTTAACTACTGATATTATACTGTCTTAATTGGATAACCAGGATATGAAAGAGAACAACTGTCAAACATTGTCAAGACATGGAGGGACAGCCCTTCAGAATATTCTGCTTCACAGAAAAGTCTGTTGGATATGTTAGGCCTGTAGGCTGAAGATGGATGCCCCAAAATAACAGAGGAACTTTTTGTGACTGTCTAGCCAGTTGTTTATGTTATTATGCACATATTTTGGAAGTCATTTGCTTGCACTTCCTGATTACTCAGTTAATATTATTTCTTTCTTGGGTCTTAAAGTTGAAGATTAGATAGTTATAGTTTTCCTTGTCTACTAGGCACAGAAAGCAAGTTATGATAGAAAGTAAATTAGGTACAAGACTTTGGACTCACTAAGATAGGATAGATATGGAGGATTTTCCCTGAATTTGTCAAAATCAAATGGACTAGACATTGTTGATGTACTTATTTNTGATAGAAAGTAAATTAGGTACAAGACTTTGGACTCACTAAGATAGGATAGATATGGAGGATTTTCCCTGAATTTGTCAAAATCAAATGGACTAGACATTGTTGATGTACTTATTTCCTGTACATATTGTATATAGTTATTATTATATATTACTATTATTATATATTATTATTACTATGTATATTTTTTCTTACATTAGTTATAGCCTTTTATTTTAGACAAAAAGGGGGAAATATAGTGATATTTTATTTATATTTTAATAAATAAAGCTTGCCTAAAGATCAGAATGGAAAAGTTAAGCCACTAGAAGAAAGGCAGTGTCACACACATCTTTAATCCCAGGATTTGGGAGACAGAGGCAGATCGATCTCTGTGAGTTCAAGGCTACCCTGGGCTACACAAGGTCAATGGAGAAACAAATCCAAGTGGTGGTGGCTCCCACCTTTAATCCCAGCACTATAGGGAATATAAAATGGGAGAGAGGTTTAGCCCACTTAGTCTACTTAGTCTACAGTCACCCAGTCTTGGTAGCTTTAAGACTTTTCTAGTAGCTTGACTGTTTTGCTTTTCTGGTTTTTGGATTGAACCCCCATATCTGACTCTGGGTTTTCATTATACATGCTACATTTGCAACAATAAATAAATGGAACCTCCTGAAACTGAGAAGCTTCTGTAAAGCAAAGGACATGGTCAACAAGCTAAAACAGCAGCCTATAGAATGGGAAAACATCTTCACTAACTCCACATCATACAGAGGGCTGTTCTCCAAAATATACAAACTCAAGAAATTGATCATCAAAAGAAAAAATAATCCAATAAAAAAATGGGATACAGACCTAAACAGAGAACTCTCAACAGATGACTGGCTGAAGGACACCTAAGGAAATGCTAAACATCCTTAACCATCCAAGAAATGCAAGTTAAAACAACTCTGAGATTCCATCTTACACCTGTAAGAATGGCCAAGATCAAAGCCTAAAGTTCACTCTTGATTCTTGACGTAAGTACTTTCTAGAGACTGTGTAATGAAGTACACACTTTTTAATAGTGCATTCAAACTGCTTAAGGTTCTTTAATCCCTGAAGCTCCTTCATATGCCATAAAGTTATCTAGATTACATCACCTAAGAAATGATTAGTGACTTAGAATGAATCAGATCAGATTTCCATTACAAAATGTGAAAAATGAGACACACACATTCTCCAAGTCTCATTTTTCAATAAAGTATTTTCAAGGAAATTGTGGAGAAAATGGATAACAGTTTCAATTATAATTCTATGAAGATAAAGAAGTATTTCTGTCGTGTTTCTTACACTGATCTTTTATTAAAAATCAGAATATATTAAGTAATTCTTCAGTGACAAAATAAAAATCAATATAATAAAGTTTAATTATGCAGTTTTCTGGGCATCTGACCCCATCTAGCAACAACTTTTAGGAAAAGGCATATTAAAGTGACAGTTTTGAAGTCAGTGCAAGCCTTGGTAATCAGGAAAGTTACTGAAATAGCATCAAAGGGCTAAGAACCTTGTAGGGTGGCTTGTGTCTCAACTGCAACTCTATCCCTTTCTTCAATTTCTATATCTGATGTTTGCACAAGAATTATTTTCCAAAGGCATTATGCTAATAAAGCTCTAATTCAGAATACTACCAGTCTAAGGAAAGGTCTGTATATTGCCTAAAATCCTGTACCTGTTTAAGTTTGATCAGCATCTGCTATGTGCTTTCCCTGTGCAGAGTAAAAAAGGCTGCTGCATGCATGCACAGGCTTACCTCTGCAGCTTGATTTCTGAGCCTCGCACCTGCTCTACCCCATAACTGGATTTCTTGATGCAATGGGAATGTCTCATTTTGTCTCTACCCTATATCTGAATGTCTTGACGCAATGGGAATGTCTCATTCTGTCTCTACCCTATAGCTGGATGTCTTGACGCAATGGGAATGTCTCATTCTGTCTCTACCCTATAGCCGGATGTCTTGACGCAATGGGAATGTCTCATTCTGTCTCTACCCTATAGCTGGATGTCTTGACGCAATGGGAATGTCTCATTCTGTCTCTACCCTATAACTGGATGTCTTGATGCAATGGGAATGTCTCATTCTGTCTCTACCCTACAAATGGATGTCTTGATGCAATGGGAATGTCTCATTCTGTCTGTACCCTATAAATGGATGTCTTGATGCAATGGGAATGCCTCATTCTGTCTCGCATCATTCTGCGCACTTCACAGTCTTCCTTCTGTTCCTAGTTGCAAACTGAGGCTGACTATGCTCCTCACCTCCTTTGCTCTTCTCTAAGCTGCAGTGCTCTGCGTCACCTCTAAATGTTTTTTTTTTTTCANGGATGTCTTGACGCAATGGGAATGTCTCATTCTGTCTCTACCCTATAGCCGGATGTCTTGACGCAATGGGAATGTCTCATTCTGTCTCTACCCTATAGCTGGATGTCTTGACGCAATGGGAATGTCTCATTCTGTCTCTACCCTATAACTGGATGTCTTGATGCAATGGGAATGTCTCATTCTGTCTCTACCCTACAAATGGATGTCTTGATGCAATGGGAATGTCTCATTCTGTCTGTACCCTATAAATGGATGTCTTGATGCAATGGGAATGCCTCATTCTGTCTCGCATCATTCTGCGCACTTCACAGTCTTCCTTCTGTTCCTAGTTGCAAACTGAGGCTGACTATGCTCCTCACCTCCTTTGCTCTTCTCTAAGCTGCAGTGCTCTGCGTCACCTCTAAATGTTTTTTTTTTTTCANAGTGCTCTGCGTCACCTCTAAATGTTTTTTTTTTTTTCACAGACATGGTTACTCTGTGTAACAGCTCTGACTGTCCTGGAACTAGCTTTGTAGACCAACATGGCCTTAAATTCATGGAGATCTGCCTGCCTCTGCCTCGCGAGTGCTGGGATTAAAGGCATACACTTCTATTGTTGCAAATAATCAGTGAAGTCCTCATAACCTAGACTCCTGGACACAGCCTTCCATCATCCTCAGATAGCATGGATGCCCCACAGGCAGAGTGTGTTCTGCAATATGATACAAGCACTTTTCCCACTGAGCCATCTCCCCAGCCTGTGTTTCTTACTTTTGACATGTGTAGCATACCCTCTCTATATAATTCTGTTTGCCCATCTTACTGTAAACCCACATGGGAGACTCATCAAGCCAATGCAATTAATTAACACTTTGATAGTGAAATTGAGACTCAGGGAAGCTAAATCACTGCAAACAAACAAAAGTGCTTTACCATCAACATAAAAACAGAGTCACCCTAAAGAAGCACAGTGCATTCAAAGCCATAGGAACCCTCTGTCAAGAGTATGACTTGGAATATTGGAGAGGAAAAACTCCCTGGCATTATGGCTCTTACAATCTTCCTGTGATGTTCCCTGAGCTACAGAGGCTTAAGCTGAGACATAGATGTATCTGTTGGAGCTGGGCTCCCCACAATCTTCTGATCTCTGCATTGTGCCCAATTGTAATTTTCTGTAAATTGTAATTTTCTGCAATGGTCTGCATTTGCTGTAATCAGAAGCTTTCTGATGAGAAGTTGTAGCTACATTTATCTGTGGGTAGAAGGATAGATTTAGAAGGTAGTAAGGGGCTGTGCTGGTCTAGCAAAAGAGTTGAAAATAGATTCTCTTCTAAGGCCCATGACCTCATTAATCCCAGAATGCTGGCCAGGTTTCCATTGCCAGACATGTTAATATGGAAAGTGTACATCTGTACTTTTTCTATCACCCCTAGACAAAGAACTACAGGCAACCAATGACTGTTGGGATAGAGGAATCAGTTCAATGTAAAGTGGTCAGTCTTGAAGTTACATACACACCACCAAAAAGAATGGACTCAGCAGGTTGTGTACATGTATGACAAACCACCCTACTCAGTAGGCTTGTCATACACATATATTTTTACATGTACGGATGTCAAAATCCTAATCAAAGAAAAAGAAGATGCTAACTTGAGAGCAGAGGGCCATTGAAGGGGTTGTTGGAAGGGCTAAGAACAGGAAATGGAGGGAAGAAAGTGATGTAATTCTATTCCAATTAAAAAGAAAAGCATTAAAATCTGAAAACTAAACAAACAAGAAGTATAACAAGAAAAAACAACTATATTTTAAACAAGCATGAAATATTTTGAATTTTTTAACTACCTAACACACCTCTGTACTTTTCTCATTTGGCTTTATGCTCATTGATAGATTTCAATATGAATGCAATTTTATAATTTGGTGTTTTTTTGCTTTTTATTTTATAATTGTTGCTTATATATGACATGCAAAGGGGGTGCATATGTGCCAGAGTGTGTGAGGGAGGGTGGGATGTCAGAGAGCAAATTTGATGAGTTGTTCTCTCCACCTAATTAGGGAGGGTGGGATGTCAGAGAGCAAATTTGATGAGTTGGCTCTCTCCACCTAATTTTCTGGGTTCCAGGGATCAAACTACAGTTTTTCAGCTAGCATGGCTAGCACCTTTTGGCACGGAGTCATCTCACTGGCCGTAAATTTTGTTTTCTTCAGAGACGGTATCAAAATCAGGGTTCCCTCAGACAACTTTCATCAAAAAGTCACTTATTTATGCACACTTTTCTTACTTTCACAACTTTTCCACCTTTTGTTACATACGTGATGAGACATAATGGTAAGTCTGAGAATCTGTCAGATTTTTGTGTAGTTTGTAGCAGTGATGGCCACACTGCCTGTGAAAGGCGTAAATATGTTAGCTGAGCCCCACAGAAGTGGGTGCTATGTCTACAGCATAGGCAAGGTGCAATGAGCTGTTTTCTCCTCATACCTCCACTTTGCCCTGTGTTAACGAAAGGATGGAAAGTGTGGCCATCAATGTGTCTGAGTGGGGAGAGTCTTAGCACTTTAGCATACCTTATTTTGAACAGTTTATGAAAATATACAATCTGTTTAAAGATGCCATGCAAATATCTGGAAGCAACACAGGAGCTTTTATAGACAGCCTTAGCTAGCATATGTTTAGCCTTGGCTAGTTAGTTAACTTGTATGTTCAGCCTTTGCTAATTCATTTGCCACTAAACTTTGTCAGCTTCTCACTAAACTCAATTCTTGGGAGAAGAATAAAAACCACAGTAAATATGAAGTAGCCATAGATCTCTGACCTTTGATCCTAGGATGAGCTCAGCCGCATTTGAATTTTCCTCAACATTGTTCTGCATTACTGTGTGCGTTTCATAATGATGAACAATTCTGGGTTTAAGTGATAGCTGTGCAAGAAGAAACTTCATCACATGATTTATCAAATCCATATGGCTGATTCCACATCTAGAATCAATGCTAAAGTGTCAACCCAAGACCTGTATACAGCCCACTGTCTCATGATTAGGTCTTTAGCCTGTAAAATTCTCTAGTTTTTCTGATTTAATCATATCTAGATTCTTTTACACATTGATTTTTTTTCATTGAGGAAAATCTGTTACATAATTTTTGGTGATTGCTGCTATCACAAACCTAATTTAAATCTGTTTTTATTTGACTTGTTACATGGAAGCCGCTAGTTGGTTCCAGGGTGCCTAGCTAGCTTAGACCCAAAATAATCACACAAAACTGTATTATTTAAATCACTGCTTGACCCATTAGCTTTAGCTTCTTATTGCCAACTCTTACATATTAATTTAACTCATTTCTATTAATCTATATATCACCACGAGGTTATGGCCTATCAGCAAAGTTTCAGCATGTCTATCTCTGGCTGCTGCTCCATGGCGCCTCCCTGACTCTGCCTCCTTTCTCCCAGCACGCCATTTAGTTTTCTCCACCTAGCTATGTTCTTTTGCCCTATTACAGGCCAAGAGAGTTTCTTTATTCATTAGCCAATAAAAGCAACACATAGACAAAAGGACCTCCCACATCAACTTGGTGTCTCGCACAATGCAATGCAACATGGAGCAGATTAAGTTTCCTCCTCTTATTTTACTTTGTGCTTGGTTACAGAATGGGATGGTGCTGCAGATACACTCAACTATCTGTGTAATGGGCAGAACTCAAAGACATCTGTCAATTTTTGTACTCATGGAACCATAGAGTGTATTATCTCCTCTGTGAATACAATATGATACCAGTCTCCAAGTCAGCTTTGTTATGTGGTAGAGGTAACGGAATGCAGACATGTGTGTCAATTTTCCAATTCCACTAATTTCAAATGAACAAAGAGGGATTACTTTGGATATGCCTGGAGTCAGGTGGCTTAGAGGACAGAGATGGAAGTAGACTCACCAGTGATTCTTCTGCTAGCCTGGAAGAAGCAGAGAGAGCCAAGTCACAGGGGGAGTAATGCCAGGCATCTCCAGAAGCTAAAGACACCAGTGCTAACCCACACGTGACTACATCCTGCCCAAAACAAGCCAACTCACCAAACCACTCTGAAAGCCTGGTAATNCAGCCCCAGTGGCTTGATTTCATCCTGCAGAGTCCTCTAACAACGTGTGTGCACCATCCAGACTCATATGACTGTGAGATCATGTTTTACCATGAATTGCTATCTAACAGAAAGACATAAAGTCAGAATTTACCTAAAAGACAATAAACTAAACCAATATAGTAAAAAATTAAACCCACCAGCTGTGAAGAAGGCATCTTTGAAGAGCCCAGCTTCTTCCCACCTGGAAAATGGAAGCGTAAAATTACACAGGCAGATACCAGCTTCCGTGGACATGTATATGGTTCTGGAAAAGTTTCAGTTCAGTTTATAGCATTAGTATGTATTTTACTAAAAGCAAACGTAAATATTATGACTATGTTAGTATAAATAAAGTCATAACACATATCATAATGGTCTTAAGTATCTATTTGTCTAAGCCATGCTACGTATTTACTCAAGTTGGGTGATACTATGAAAATACTGTATAAAAGTGATGACAATCCAGTTGAGCTCAAGTAAAAACTATGGCCAATTATGCATGGCTTGTGGGTCGCTGAGGCAGTAAGAGAACATCAAAAGTGATAAATTTAAGCTTAGGCTGAATTGTTGTTATTGATTGATAGCTGAATTGACATGGAGATGAACTTAGCCTTGAGTACTAGGTACTTTGGTTTTCCTGGGACAAGATACATTACAAAAGCAACTTAAGGAAAGAAGGGCTTATCTGGGCTGGTATTTCAGGGGTGTATCTTGGTAGTGGCAGCTTGAGGTGGCGGGTCACAATGTGTTCATGCTCAGGAAGCATGGAGATGAGTGCCCTGCTTAGCTCGCTTTCTCCATTTTGATGTTTGGGACACCTTTCCCTGCAATGGTGGTGGGCATCATCCCTACATTTAGAATGCCTTTCCCTATCTCAACCAGATTAACGTAGAATGAGTCTCTTCATCCCAATAACCTCTCAGAAGTACCAAGAGGTTTTTTGCCATGGTGATTCTAAACCCTATCAGGCTTATCAGTATTGATCCACCATACCTTTGAATTCAGTAGATTTTTATAATGTTTTACATTTTAGTTTTAGAAAGTCTCATCAGGTGGGAAAAATACAACATAGTATCCTCTACTTTCTTTAACTATTATGTTGGTTAACCAGGTAGGAACTGTAATTTACCACTCAAGGTTCTATATTCCAGAGCAGAGAAAGGAAGGATAAACAGAATAAGGGAAGCCAACTTAATTGGTCAGTCGATCTTCTGAAGGGTTCTCACTGAGATGAGAGAGGCTGAAATGAGCATCAGGCTCTGATGAGTCATGAAACTGGACACCTTGGTTAAGTCCAGACACCAGGATTCAGGTCACTGAAGCATCCATTCCTAAAGCAGAGCTTTGTCGAATCGTCCTTGGAAGTGCGGTAAACAACACCCTCTCTAGTTTCAGAAAGGGTCTGTCCTGATGATTGACTTTTACAGATTTGCATCACAAAAAATAGCCTCTTTCAAAAGAAAGGAACTTTTCCCCTTAGTTCTGCTTATGCCGTATTTACTGGGGAATCCCAGGGCCTGAAAAGCAGCATTTAAACAAACAACTTCCCATAAGGATGTGAGAAATCTGGGGTGGGAGGTACAGAAATATCAATAAGAACCAAACTGCAGTAAGCTAAGTCTGTTGCTCCATTGCTCCAGTTCCTGCCTCTGGCCCTGCATCAGCAATCACTGTTAGAATCCCCTTGAGAAGAGCCCTCCTTGTTTATTTCAACCAACCAACTGCAAATTCTATCAACTAAAGCACAGAAAGCCCAGGATTATTTTCTGACTTTTAGAAGTTAAAAAATCTCTCCCCATCCAGGTTTCATACTTTTGTAGATGAGCAATCCCAAATGTCTTAAAACCCTTAACTAGTGCATTTGGGAGGACACTAACTTTTAAATCCTGGTGCTTTGCTACATACAGTTTAGGGAAGCGAGCAGATAAGTGAGCAAACTGCTCACCTGGGTTAGGGCACATTTGTAAACGCATGAGCAGAAGAAAGGACTAGCTGTGCCTGGAGGGTATGAACATGCAGGATTCTGGGAATAACAATGCTGCAGTCAATACATAAGGAAAGGAGAACAGTTAGAAATTCAAGGCACTGATGGCAAATAAAAAAAAAATAGCCACGGAAAACATCATCTAGATAATCAAGCATGAACTCTGTAAACTGCTGCCAGCCCCAGATTCATTACTTACAGCCTCAGGAAGACTGTTCAGATTAAATTCTGTCATTGACATACATTAAGTTCTGCCTCAAAGGTGAGGGTATAAAGGAAAGAAGGTTGGTTGTTACTGTGACAGTAGACAATGTAGAGATTTCAGTAGAATGGTCACTGGAATCTGAGTGTAAACGAGGGCAGAGGCCAAAATGAGTCTCCGCAAAGAAAAAAAATTGGAAAATTAAAAAGTGAAAGCATACAGTAGGGCCTGCTTCTGGAGACGGCCAGAATTCTGGCTTACAGGGGCTACTTTCAAAATACAGCATTTTCTGAGTGCCAGATCTGTTATTGATTATGGTTTGATCTTTAGCAGAAATTCACCAGTAGCAAAACCGCCAATATCCAGTAGTCAGCCTTGAAATCATATTCGTGCAAATAGAATTATATAGACTCAGTAGATTGAACTTTTACATAGATGCACATGGAACAACAATAAAAGAAACAGAGGTCATGAATCTGAGCAGGTAAGAGGTACAAGATGTCAGGGTGGAATGCTGCTGCCGCCTTTTAGTCGTCTCTGCTCTGGAAGTGATCTCTCACAAATATTTCTGTGAAAACCGCTCTGGGCTCACCAAGCTGTACAGCTGCAATGGCTACTGTGTTTTGTCCTGTGTTGACTCTCTGCAATGAGTAGAATGTGTGTGTGTGTGTGTGCGTTTGTGTGTATGCATGTGCTTGTAAATGTGTGTGTTTTTATGTTCATGTACACATATGGTTTGTATATGTGTGTGTGTCTGTGTGTGTGTCCATTTATAAGTGTGTATGCTTGTCCATGTATGTTTGTGTGTGTATCTTTCTCTGTGAAGGTGTGTGTGCATATTTGTATTTGCGTGTATATATATGCAATGTATATGTAACTATGTGTGCTTGTTTTTCTGTATTTGTGTGTATGTGTTTGTGTTCATGTGTAACTGTGCATGTGCCTGTGTTTATATGTGCATTTCTGTGTGAGTGTCTATGCATGTGTATGTGTGAATCTGTTTGATATGTATGCATGTGTATGATCTTTATATATATGGATTTATTTGTGCATATGTGTGTGGACATTTGTGCATTTGCATGTATATGTTTATGTACATGTGTGTTTATGAGTATATATATTTGTATATTTGAGTTAATATGTATGTGTGTATGTAAGTGCAGGATATGGGCATATGTGTATAACTGTGGATATGTGCTTATGTGTATGAGTTTGCATATGTGCGCATGCCTATACTTATGTGTGTATGTCTGTGTATAGTCTGTGCACATGTCTGGATGCAGATGTGTGTGTACATGTGTGTATGTGTACACATGTGCATTTGTCTGTGTATTGCATCTCTCCAAAATCTCTTATACAACAGGGCATGGAGGTTATCTTTCCTAAGGAAAAAAAGATCAACAAGTCTCTCCCAACAGCCCTTTCCAATGTCTTTCCCATTCCTTCTTCCTGGCAACTGATGTTTCAGCTTCATGAGCCACCAGTGTTACATGGTTACATGGTCTTGGATAAGGTGTGGTTACCTAGAGGACTGCTGAGTTAATTCAGAGACATGGACAAAGAGTTGTACATCCTAGAGAGAAGACCCATGAAGAGAAAGTGAAAGCATGTGAAAGTGAAGTGACTTTTGTAGAGAGACAGGTCATTGACCATGCCTGGAAAGTGACATGGGGGACAGAGATACAGAAGAAAAAGAGAACAACAATAACAAACTTTAATGAACTTATCATAGGTTGCAAAGACCCTCCCCCTTCATTATTGCCTCTCTTCCGTGACTGGTCTTGAGAAGCAGCCATTAGTCATTTGTTTCCTGGACCGGTTACAAAGTTTTGATGGACATGGGGAGTTGGAGTGGTAAGGCAGGCAATCTCAGGAGCAAGGAACAATTTCACATAAAGGACCTGGACCCTCTTTCGTATTAGCCTAAGTTCCCCTGACTGTCCTTCACCAGAGTGCTTGTCTTAGCTCAATCAGCTTCATATTCAAATTGATGGATCAGTACCTGTGTCATAAGAATGTGACACATTTTGAACATTACTGCCAGAGTAGATGGTCTCATCCACTGAGCAGTGTGTCATGCCAGATGTTTGCTAACAGGATGCACACATAGATTAGATCATCACCATACTTACTCTCTGCCAGATGTGTGGATGTGACTGCTATTAACCAACGTCTTAGAGACCCAGAGCTGTGGGCATGACTGCCATACCAGTGTGTTACAGATCTAGATTCTAGTTACATCATCCCCATAGTCTCACACTGAATCCTGACAATGTGACAGGCTCTAAAACGCCATGGAAACAAACCCCTGAGTATGTGGGGAAGGACTTTTCTGGAGTAGATTAGTTAAGGCGAGGGCATGTACTCTAAATGTAGATATCACCACTCTGTGGACTGGGATGCTAGGGTGAATAAGAAGGAGAAAGTAAGCAGAGTCGGCCTCCGCCTCTCCACTTCCGGCCTGTTCACCCGAGGCCACTTGCCTCGAGATCCTGCCACCAGGCCTCGGTGCCACAGTGGACAGCCCCCCCATCAACCGTGAGCCAAAGTCAACCCTTCCTTAAGTTGTTTTCCATCAGGCATTAGGTCACAATAATGACCACAGTCACTAAAATACAACTAAGTGTTGCCTGAAGTCATCTTTGTCCCAGTGCCAAGCTCTTCCGTTTCCCTTTTTACTGCAGTTCTTCTTAGTGCAGACTACTCACAATGGGTGCCCCAAAAATAAATTATGATCAAGTATGGTGTTAAACAGTGTGTGAGGAAATTTGTCTGCTAAAAACATCTGCTGGGGGCTGAATTTCATGGTATTTTTAGGTTGTTATGCAAGTATATTGGAGAAAAAAAAAGATCAGTTAAAATTGATTATACACATATAGTAAGGTTTTTTCTTTTTTCTTTTATTCAAACAGATTTAAAACATTAATAGTGTCAAACTCTTAACTAAAGCCGTAAAACGATATTGGTAATGTGTTGATTTAACTAGCTTTTGCAGTATTAAGCTGGATGAAGACACAGGCCTTATCTGAAACGACCTAGAGACTAGGAAGGAGCTATTAATAGTTTTAAATAATGCCTTGGTGACTAGGAAATAATTGTTTTTCACGTCTGTGGGCTCAGAATGCACTGGTTTTATAGTCAGTAGCTTATCTGCCTTGAGCTAAACACACTTTATATTTTAATTGTGGGTCCAAGTAGGTTTTACGGTGAAATGTTCTCCCTTCAAGTGCCTGCAAGTTATCTTCTTGTTTCTGATGGTAAAGGATAAGGGTGCAAGGTGCCCTCTGGTTGGAGCAGATGAACTTCTCCCTTCTGCATCCCTTCTCCCCTTTCTTCTCTTCTGGTCTCCCTCCCCTGAGACCTTCCTCCCTCTGTGACTGCACATGCAGGGCCATTTTGCCAGCTCCTATCTCTTAAACCTTAGCTCACCTGTTTTAGTTCAGGTAACTGACACAGAAAAATAGTAACATACTTAACCTCCAAAACTGGTGTCCTATGAGCAAGCTTTCCTTCTGTGCTGATTGGATTTGAACATGGACAATTAAAGAAACTGGGGCTAGATTTTATGAATCCAAATTCCTAAACAAATTAAAATTGGCATTCCCGTAATAAGCAGTCTGCCAGTGAAATTCCACTTGCCATGCTTACAGAAGTAATTGCTGTTTATAATCATGACTTAGAGCCTTTCAGAGATCCCCCAGGTGGCACCCGAAATATCAGAAAAATAAATTAAATTGTGCTCAATGGAGATTCATTGAACCGTTCATTATTAAACTTTTAATCTACTATCTCCTAATATCATATGATTATCCTTTATTACATTTTACATTTAATTTGTCAGAAAGCACTCTTCCACAGCCATAGTAGAGCATGTGGAGCTGAATTAGGCCATATGCAATACTCAGCATTATAAATGTAAGCAATACTTGGAAACCTAACACAGACCAGGTATTTCAAAACAGAGATCATAATTTAGAGTAGGTTCTGTCTACAGAAAGCCTCTGGCGGGGGTGGTGGCTTTCACCACCTTACCCACCCTCTGCTCACGTCTTCTCTCATTGCTGTGTGTTAGTTACCATGGACTGGTTAGTGCATCGGTGTCCACACTTTATCATGAATGGAAATCCTTGCTTTTAGGGTTCACTCTTTCCTGGATAACTACCTAGTGTCAAGCTGGAAGAGTTTTCTTTACCATAAATCATCTGTGTTCTACGCGTGTTCTTCCAGTGTTTCTTGAACCCCTGGGTACCCCACTCTAGGATACTTTGGCCATTTTTTCACCTTTGTGGATGTGTAGTTTTCTAGAATTACACAAAGATGAAGTCATATAGTATATATCTTTTTCAGACTAACTTCATTGAGTTGTCAATATGCATTTAAAATTTCTCTGCATGTACATATTTATGACTTTTAGCTACACAAAATAATGAGCTGCACTGTGATGTTTTTACACACGTGTATAATGTGAATTAATGATGCTCATAGCCTTTGACACCCTTCTCCTTCCTTCCTCTGCCCACCTTCTTCTCCCTTAAGTCCTCCTTATACTTTCATGTCTTCTCTATCTATCTAGATTTGTTGTATAAGAGAAAATGTGTGATAACTGGACATTTTGTGTTCTACCCATTCTTCTGAAAATAACATAGCTGGCTCTTCTCTATGACTGAGTAATGCTCTATTTGGTTTTGGTGGGTTGACAGTTCTTTTATTTTTTTTTTGCTGAATGGTACTTCAAATTTATCCATTGACCAGCTGAAGAATATCTTAGTTGTCACTTGGATTGTTAAATTTGGATAGAATTATATTTAAGTCTGGTTCTAATGATTGTTCTTTTTTTTTCCCCGAGTATTCTATATGTAAAGATACTGAACACCAGGTCCTGGGTTAGGAGACAGGAGTGGTCAGGCATGGTGTTTGCCTGTTCTTGTTGTATCCTGTATCTACAGAAGCAAAGGCTTCAAAGCTCCTGGTGTCCTTGGTTTTCTCCTCTCCTTCATCTGCATCCACGCACGTTGGCTCTGATAGATCCTCTATGCCATTCATCTTCTCCAACACAGCGTTGTTATGATTTTGGAGAGTTCTTGGTACTCTGCAAAGGAATGTGACAGAGGGCACAGTCTAAATCCTCCAGGCACATGACAGCCTTTTGATATGGTTGTGTCTTAGCCATGTGACCTTCACAAACTCTCATATCCCATCCCTGCTCCTTACTACCTTCCTTGGATATAGTATTACTAACCTATTACCAGGAAACTTCCCTCCGATGAAAATGTCTTTTACCTCTGAGCTGAAATAGGACCCTTAGGAATAGAGCCGAGAGGAGGACACCCCCTAAGATCCTTAGGAGTACAGAAGGGTCCCCTACTTTCTGTGATACGGTGCTGATCATGATCTCTCTGCTGTGGAATATGTCCATCCTACTGTTGGCGAGTGTATCTCCTAATCCTTACAGTCCTCATTACTAAGCAAATCTCTTAAAGGTCTCCTTTGTTCACTTACATCTTCTTCAGAGGAAACTAAGAGAATTCGCATAAAGGTCTATGAACCCAGAGCCTTCCCCAAGCCTTCAGCTGACAGCACTCCTTTTTATTCAACCAAGGTCATACCCAGTATCCCTGACTTTTCTTCCTCCTGGTTCCAGTCCAAGTGGGGTCTTTTCTAGGCAAGTGCACCTCAAGTGTGTTTTCCAAATGTGTTCAGCTCTTCAGATTTGGAGGGAAAGTTTGTCAGGATACCTCAGTTCTCTGAAAGACCTGAGGAGAGTCGCTGATAATCTGCACCACATTTTCTTCTATTAAAAACTTGGAGTTGTTGGCCTTGAACTCATTCCATTTTATAACCGAAACTGAACAACACTTTTAGAGCTTCATGTTTAAACATCAGCTCTGAATATGTACATAGTTTAATGATAACTATACAGTTAACAGACAAGAAAAAGTAGTGTTTAAATTTTGGTTTTCTGAATTCCAAACTTTCTGTAGTCACACGAGGGCACATGGCTTTAGAACATTCTGTAGGCTGTTGTCTAGATTATGGACAACAGGAGCATGAAGGATGCATATGAATCCAGGAAGCAACAGTTTAAATGGCCATCTGAGATCTACAATTATGTTCAAGCTGAAAAATAATTCGACCCAGGAACTACTATTTTGGGAAAGGTCGAAGCATTTCCTACAGTACCCAGTGATGAATCTCACACTGCCGTCGCTTTCTGTGGGGACTGCGCAGTGTAGTCACTGACCTCACACATCGGTGCCTGCATTATTAGGGAGTAAATTTTCACAACTACTGAAAGCTTGCAAACATTGCAACTGGCCAACACCGCACAATACACATTCATTTAGAGGCCGGCAGCCCTGAGTGCTGTAGTGTATGAAAGCTTGTAGAGGCGAGAACTAGCAATCAAGATGAAGCCCTTGCTCTCCGGGTAACTTTTAAAGTGTTCTATTTGTTCTCACCTAAACAAACCATACATCATCGCCACTGACTTGTTCACCAGCATAAGGGGCTGTTAACTGTGTGGCTTTTAAACCCCACAAAGCATGCAAACAGTCTTTCACAAGGAAGGAAAGCCCAGAGCAATTTTCCCAGGCCAGAGACATGGCAACACTGAGCCCCAAGACCTGATCTTAGATTTGTGATTAACAGAGCTCATCTTCGCTCTACCAAGCTAAGGTGCGAAGAAGAAATTGATTTTCATATGTTTTATGTGTGAGAGGCACAAGAGTCTAGTGGAGAGGCAAGAAGCTGGCTTGCCCTGATAAAGTAATGATTTAGATGCAATTTAAAACTTCTCACAGGTGTTCCTCAGCCAGATTTTTTTTCTATGTGTGTGATAGAGCAGCTACAAAAGTCAGCTCCTGGCTTCGGGAGAATATGTACACAGATATTTCGCAGTAAGGTGTATTCACCAGTCGCTGGCATTCAGGAACATTCTGACAAGCATCGTTGCCATTTGTCTGTAAGGGCATTCTATTTCCTTGTGCTTAAGTGATCTTCCAGAACAGAAACGTGATCTTTAGTCCATTTTCTGAATTGTTTTCTTCACATGAAAGTCCAGGTTTCTTTTGTGCATTCTTTTATACTTTAAGTCTGTGATTATAANTTTCTTTATTAACCAATGAAAGTAACAGAGACAGATGACCCTCCTACATCATATATCCCATATATATATACTGTGATTATAAAGAATTCCATATATATTCCATATATATATACTTTTCCCCACAATGCAAGAGAGATGATTCTGTGCTTTAAGAGCACACGCTGCTCATGCACAAGACACAATTATGTTCTCAGCACCCTCTACCTCCAGTTACAGGGGCTGTGAACACAGGGCCCTCTTGTGGCCTCTGTGTGCACCTACACTCACAGGTAGGTGCATTTTCTCTCTCTCTTCCTTTCTCTTTCTCTCACATCCATACATTAAAAAAATATATAATTAAATATTTTAAACTGTTTCCAATCAATCAAGAGTATTGACTGTATAGATCAGCACTGTACTTATCCTATTTATAAACTACATGTAAGGCCCTCACTTGGGCTTTAAGTACAGTTTCCGTAAATACTGCATTGCTGTTTTAACCTAATAATAGTCACTGAGTACTGCCGTGACATGAGAACTCCCACCGTTGTGTGCATGCTTGCACAGAGAGTGCAGAATGGGAAGGCTTAAAAGCAGGTGCAATAGCTGGTTGCATGCAATGCCCACTCTCAGTCTCATTTGGAAGCTGCCTGTCTCGTATAGGGTTTCTGAAGTTCTGTTTCATAGCAGTTTCATAAAATATTTATAACAGTTACATTTAAGACTACCTTTATATTCTGTGAGAGATTGCTGTATCAATTCACATGAATTTGTTCAAAAGAATAGAGATTTTAAAGAGAGCATGAAATGTTTCTATCGTAATACAATACACGATTAATACCTCCTAATATTGACTTTTAACTTCTTGAGTATGTTCATGTAGATGTTGCTGATACTGTAGGATACAAATTTACTTTTCATCAAATAAGATTGTGTATAGTAATTGAGATACTATGCTAAGATATTTGCTATGATATGGTACCATTTATCCACAAGGAAGGAAAAGGGGATCCCACCTGGACATGGCTTTACTGGTTTCTGTAAGAAAGCGAATATCTCAATCTGTTTTATTCGTATAACAAACTAGAGGTTCTTTCCTATAGTCCTTTTCATTTTGTGTGAATATAAAGATTTCAATTTATACTAAATGGGATTCCCTATGGCTCTGATGAGCATGTGGTGACAGGCATCGGAAGAATTATGCTTAAATAAAGTAAGTCACAAGGGCTTTGGTTTAATCCCCATCACATCTGGCACATCATTCCACCTGTCTGAGGTTTAAGTGACTTCTTCATACATAGAGGAAATTAGGCAAATTGGACTAAAAGCAGCTACATGCTGGCTACCAGTGATCTTATACTTCTCTGACAGCTACCGCAAGGGAAGTATCCCACTCGCTACAAGGAAGCCAATAAAACTTCAAAATCCTCTCCAAAGCAGTGAGCAGGTGAAGATTGCCTTATGTGTCCACAAAACACTACTGGGAATAATAAGTAAATGTAGCAAAGCCGTGGGATGCTAAATCAATGTGGAAAAGTCAATTATATTTGATGGTCATGCAATGGAGCGCTGCGAAGTGGAATCAGAGACACAGCAAGTCACTGCAGCGTAAGTGCACATCCTCTGCACCCTCACGCACGCTTAGGGTGGCTAATTTTCAATTTCGCCAGTGTGGCAAGCGTGTAATGGTGGCTCCTCGTGGATTCAACTCAATTATACTCCCCTGCTTACTGATGGAAGTCAGTGTCGTTTTATTCACTTATCCATATGTATTCTTTTTAAAAAGGGGTTGTTTCACTCCAACTTTTGAGTCAGAGTTTTATTGTGTAGCTCAGAGTAGTTCAGAATTCACTATATAGCCCAGATTAGGCTTTAATTAGTAAGTCCCTCACTTCAGCTTCTAAAATTCTGAGATTACAGGTATGGACCACATTCATGAGAACTTTTAATTTTCTTAATACTGTTTTTCAATGAGGCAAAGGTATTGATTTTTGGAGCCCAGTTCATCAATTCTGTGTCATTTTCTATTAATTCGCTTAATGTAGTGTTTTCTTCTAGAAGTTTTACCTTGGAATTTAGATATATTACTTACCCTTTGTTAATTGCTGCATACCGTGTAAGGAACGAGATGCTGTTGTTTTGTATAAGGGTATCTAAAGCCACCAGTGCTACCCTCTGGAAACGTTCACTTTCCAGGAGAATTATCTTGGCATTTCTATGAAAATGCAATGACCAACTGAACACGGTGCTTCTGGGCTCCATCCTAGTTTGTGGACAGAAAAGATCCAAGGGCCAGCATCACTGTCTCTAGTGTCAGGAACGCTACAGTGAGGCCCGGCTCCTATAGCTCATTTTCACTTGGTTCCCTTTTTCAATTGGGCTAGGCACATTGGGGGCAGAACACTGACAGGCACAAAGTTACGGGTTGGTTCTTAGCACTGGAAAACTTTTTATTTCATAGCTTCTGAATTTCCACAGATTTTACAATCAGCTTTTCAAACACTGTTAAAAAAATCTGTTTGATTTATAACTCAAAGTAAATTGAACTTATAGATTGTGGGTATATTGGCATTTTCACCATATTGAATATTCCTTTTATATCCTCAAAGAGTTCACTTAAAGATCCATCAAGTTAACTGAATTTGCCAGATGCTTATTGCTACACTAGATGTGTCAAAGAATTCTTTCTCTGTTTTATTTTGGAAAGTTTCTTTGGCTTTCTTCAAATTGGCTAATGATTTTCTTTTCTATAATGACTAGGCTACCATGAACCCTATTCATTGCATATTTGCCATGGGTATTGTAGTTTCTCCTATGTCTTTGTGTGTGATTATTTGGATTTCTGGATGTTGAAGTCTTGGAAACAGAGGGCTTTCTGAATTCCTGAGAATGCTCGTAAGTTATTCCTAGGAATGTGGTTATTGCCTTTGTGTAGAACAAGAACTCTGACAGAATTCTGCAGTTCACCCCAGATTTTTATGGAAAATAACAGCTCAACAACCACCAACATCTTCTGAAATGAAGCCCTGTGACAAGGGGCTATTTTTAGGAGACCCTTGAATCTCTAGCATGTAATAATCATTAGTGGCAATTTAATGACATGAGTTCTTCTTCCCATGTGAAAATATTTTATTTTGACCAAACTGAGCAGTTTGAATGTGGGATTCTGTCATACTTCATTTGTTTCTAATGTACCACATAGTTGATTAATCATAATTGACAACTTCATAATTAAAGACTAAGATGATCTTTGAGAATAAGAGTATATATATATTTTTTGCCCAGTACAAATGATTGACTTGGCAGGAAAGTGGTAATAGTAGATACAATGGTTGCTTCCTACTGCGTTGTGTTGTCTGCCTTTCCATCACGGACATCCACGCCACATGGATTTTAATCCATGATAACAGCCTATTATTCCCAAACTGGCAGCTTTGTTTTGACTTCTTCATCAATGTGTCCTAAAATAGCAAGGACTGCTGCACGTCACTTGAGGCTTTTAAACTGGCCAAGCGAATATGCTCACATCCAAAGTAGAGTAACTTTAAGAATTTGTAGTTAACTTCAAACTAGAGACGTGAACTCTGGGTGAGACCTCAGAAAGTTGGTATAAGGCTTATCAATGCATGTTGTAAGATGAATTAATTAGACCACTGTTGGTGACATGACACAGGGAGCAGATGGAGCAGTAAGTCTTCTTTATTTATGTGGTTGGTGTTATTCAGCAGAGCTACTTTGTTATATGAGGCGCCGGCCTTCACAGGTCAGGAATTATCTTCCATGACTATGCCTCTGACACCTGCATTTGTTAATATTCTTTCCAGAATGCAGAGTTAGAATGTATTAGGAAGTGAGAATGGCTTTAGTACTCTCTTAGTTCAGGGTGTTTGTGGAGGGTGGTTAGAAGACCAACTGGTTTTCCCTTCTGCTGTCAATAGAAGTATGTATGTGTGTGTGTGTGTGTGCTTGCACACATGTGTGATCATCTGATTAAGGTTGTCTTCTTATTCTACAATTTTAGAAAGGATATTTTTGTCTCCTACAGTTGAGTGGAATTTATGCATATGTGTACACGACAACACAGAGACAGCTGAAATAACCACAGTAGATAGATGTCCCATGCTATATTTCACACCTGTAGAGATGTGTGTTTGAAAGATGAATCTTTCAATAACAAGAAACTAGACAGTTGGGAGCTTCTCATGGTCTTCTGGAGGTAATCAAATGGCTTCTTATACATGCTAGTCCTCCAAGCAAGTGCCTAGAGGATTTATATTCTGAGTTTCATCCATGTGACTCCACCCAGATTTAAAAGCTACCATGACATCACCATTGGTAAGACTAAGTGTTTGGAAATGACACACTTGAATATCTTACTTTATGTTTGGTGCAGTAACATGCATAGGCCAGTCATAGTCCATTAAGCTACTCCATTGTGCTGAGTGCAGAGCTGTGTTACCGACTCAGAAAAACACCTTGATGGCAGTTTGGTTAACTCCCATGGTGATACCCTTGCGAGTGACTGACCTGTGCAGAAGGGTGGTTATGGACAGATTTCTGGACAATGAGATGTGAGAGAGTACCACTGGGGGGCAATTGGTCTGGAAAAGTCTCCTCTATTTAGACTATGGATTTAACTGCTGTGGAGCTGAAGAAGCCTCTAAAGGATGGAGGTAAAAGCACAGAAAAATCTAGGTTCTTGAAATGCCTTTCCTTGATCCATTGATAATGCCATTTTGGAATACTCACTGTATCTAGTGTCCCAATGTGTGGTATGATTCACCGAGTATTGCTATGGCCTTCTACCATTTTAAGATGGGATTTTTAATGTGAGAACAGAAACATCCTGAGACACAACAGAAAGCAATTCCACTGCTGTTGAAGCCCATAATGCAAGAGTCTTTAATTTGTAAGAGATTGTTTAATGCCATAGCTTTGGTGTGGAGCATAGATTATTTTTTTCTTTCTCTCCATTTATTAAATATTACCCACTCCTACAATCCACCCTTCTATGTGCCTGCTCTCCATGCAGCTATCTTATGCAAGGCTAGAAAGGACAAACTTCCACAAGTGAAAGCCTTGGTCTCTAGATTTTAGTCAAGGAAAAGAAAAAACAAGCAAGCAAACAAACAACCTACCAAACCATGGCATTATACTAAAGGCTTATATGTCTAAAAGCTGTGGAAAAAACTGAAGGATTGCTGTGCAAAACAAATTTAGACAACCCCTTAGTGTCTAACAGTTCCCAGATGCAGCTGCTTTTGTGTTTGTCTGAGCTTGCCAGGACTCAGGGAAACCCTGTTGAGAACTTTACTTTACCAAAATAGAAATCAGGACATCCAGTCATCTGCAGAATCAAGAGGCAATAATTGCAGATTGGGCAGCCTCAGTTTTCAGTTTAGTTCCTTTCTACTTGTTTTTGCGTCCTGAAGGCAAACCCAAGACCTCAGTTCTGGTAGGCATGTGCTCTACCACTGAGTCACACACCAAACTCTTACTTTAGTTTCTAACAGATAGTTCAATTTTATTTTTAAAAATTCTTCTCTCATGCATTACATACTGACCATGGTTCCCCCTCTCCACTCCTCCCAATGTTCCTCACACCACTTGCCCTCTTTCCCAGATCCACTCCTCTGTTTTACCTCAGAAAAGTGCAGGTCTCCTAGGAATAGCAACGAAACATGACATAACAAGTTATAAAAAGAATACGCAGTAACCATCATACCAAGCCTGGGCAAAGCATCCCAGTAGGAGGAAAATGGTCCTAAGAGTAGACAAAAGAGTCAAAGACACCCCAACTCCCACTGTTAGGAGTCTCACAAGAACAAATGAGGAACTTGTGGGAGTGGCCAATCAATGACTTCCAAATTGAGGACAGCACTAGAGAAGCACAAGACTGACATTTTCCTTTTTAGTGACTATAATTATTAATAAAAGTATGATGACAGCCCTTTATGGAAAAGTCCATCACATTGCTTAATTGAGAAGCAGTGTTTCTTGCTGACATATTAACTGTATGACCACCTCTCTTAACCCAAATTGATAAACAACATTGCTAAGTGTGAACATTGATCTTTCCTATGGTATCACAAGATGTTCTATGATAACACCATCATCATATAGAGGTCATCACTGGTATGATAAAGCTCAGCTCACACCGTTCTGTTATGGAGTGAGCAGGTCTGTGGGGCTCATCCTCCTTCTTCTATAGAAAGATGGACATTTGATATTCTTGCTTCCCAGTGTGACTGCACGAGTGACAAATCACACTGCAGGAGCTCCTGCATCTCCAACATATTCCTGGTTTGGCTGCTAAACAATCAGCTCATTAGTGAGGGAATATAAGGAGCCTAATTTTCATCTGTACATGAAGAGTTTCATACAAAATATAACAATCAGAAGTGCTGCAGCAGAAAGAGGTGAAATAGCCAATGGAAAGGTTGAAAATTCATAAGAAGTTTAATGCCTGGGCTGCATATTCAAATGCTCCTGACACCACTTAACTTTCTCTTCATTGAAAGAACAAAATTCCATGCCCAAAAATATGATAGAGACAATGAACCTGCAACATACAAGGGACAAGAGGTGTCAGTCCTGGGGCTGAGTCAGTCCTGGGTACAGGGCTCCAATGGTACTACAGCAGTTTGGAGGGAACTACATCCACATTCCCAAATATTGTTTATAAATGTTTCTTTACATTTAAAGGGGGATATGCTATAGAGATTTGCATTGGTATAGATCTTGGTTTATTGATACAAATTTAAGCTCAGTTTTGTTATACTGTGTATATGTATATTTATGCTCTTTATTAAGGCCTTGTGTTTGCACAGCTCATTTAAAATGTAATGCATAATTAAGAAATATAGGTAAATAGAGAGTCATCTATAATGGTCAAGCTTGTAGTCATGTTAGATTTTCTAGATGTACAGAGTTGTATTTCAGATAAATAGGGATTCTTCAAATCTTTCAAAGACTACAGAATATGGCGCTTAGAGTGTTTTAAGAATTTAGGACTTTTCATGACAATGAGACATATCTGCTCCTGGCAGCACCAATTACTTCAAGAAGATGATGGGCATTGAAGAGGCTCCRKATGGAGTTTGTTAGCCATTTGGGCAAGAAACTGCTCTTGCCTGGACTGCTTGATGGTATGTTGGGTGAAATGGACATGCAGGACCCACAGAGAAATGACTTCTGAACTTGCCTAAAGGTGAGACNTCAGGCTTCTTATTAACTCTTATAACTTATATTAGCCCATTATTCTTGTCTGTGCTAGCCATGTGTCTTGGCACCTTATTCAATGAGGCAGTCATATCTTGCTTCTCCTGTGGCTGGTTTGGGACTGCATCCTCTTCCCAGAATTCTCCTCTTCTCATTGACCCACCTCTACTTTCTGTCTGGTTGTCCTGCCTATACTTCCTGCCTGGCTACTGACCAATCAGTGTTTATTTAAAATATAACTGACAGAATACAGACCATTGTCCCACACCTACAGACAAACTTCCAATACAGGCAAAATTGTCATTGAAATTTCCTCCTTCGTGCAAAAGTTTGCTGAATACTATGGGCCAACTGGCTGAAGATGGATGCTCCAACATTGCAGAAGAACTTTGGGTGACTGTCCAGGTTGTGAGATGTCTCTGTCAATTCTAGAGTTTTGGAATTTGTTTACAATGCACTTCCTGTTTATGTAGGTAATATTATATCCTTCTGGAGACTTTGATCTAAATTCTGGGGTTGAAGAATTTATAGTTATAGTTACAGTTTTCCTTAGTTATGATAAAAGATAAAGTAGATATAAATGTTGTAACTGTAATTCTTACTTGATACCTGTTCTGTTATATGTGATTTTACTATGTTAAAGTTGAAACCTTCCTTTTCATTTAAACAGAAAAGGGGGAGGTGATATGGGATTCTCCTCTGTGTGCTCTGACTACCATTGGTGAATAAAGAAACTGCATTGGCCTGTTGATAGGACAAAACTTAGGCAGGGAAAATTAAACTGAATGCTGGGAGAAAGGAGGCAGAGTCTTGGAGAAGCCATGGAGCCACCGCCAGAGACAGACATGCTGAAACCTTGCCAATAGGCCATGAGCCTTATGGTAAAATATAAAATAATGGAGATGGGTTAATTCTAGATGTAAAAGTTAGCTAGCAATACACTTAAGTAATTGGCCAAGCAATGATTTAATTAATACCGTTTCTGTATGATTATTTTGGGTCAGGGATGCTGGGAAATAAACAAGCAGCTAAACGGCCTTCCTACAACACTAGACAGGGAAAATAGTGGTTCTAAGTAGCTGCTGGTAAAGCAGGAGCCGTGCCTCATGTACTAATGATCAACAGAATAATGCAGGAGACTTTGGAATGCCTTCAACCTTTGTCTACTGGAAGTCCATCAGCACATCTGTGCACTGGAGCATTTAATCTTAATTAAGCATCTTGGTTGGAAACAGTGTGGGGTGTAAGACTTGAAACTATAATGATACACACAGTGTCAGTCAGGTGTCAGGTAAAAAGGAGCCATGGACCAGTAGCCTACATTAGTTACTTTTCTCTCACTATAATAAGAAGCCTTGGCCAAAGCAACTTAAGGAGAAAAAGGATTTATCCTGGCTCTCAGTTCTTGAGACAGAGGTCCATCATGGCCAGGAAGGCATGGCAATAGTCAGGGAAACTATGTTGAAGGGGGCAAGAAGCTGACTGATCACACTGTCATCCATACAGAGGAAGCAGAGGAAGGGGAAAGAAAGAAACAGGAAGTAAGGTAAGGTTATAAAACATCAAAGTTGGCCCACATTGACGCACTTCTGTTAGCAAGGCTCCAACTCCTAAAAGTTGCATAACCGCCAGAAACAGCATCACCAGCTGGGGCCCAAGTGTTCAAGGACATGAGGCTGTGAGGGGAATTCTTCCTTCAAACCTCCTCAGAACCACAAACACAAGAGGGAACAACAGAGATACCATTCGACAGGCAGAAAGGCAATTGTCTGAGGTAGCAAGAGAGAGAGGAAGCGAAGAGCACAGGGCTGGGAAAGCAGCGTCCTTGATGAAGAAGGTTGAGGGCCAAGAAGAACCGTCTTCTCTCTATGGAGAATGGGAGCAACTGATAGTTTACACAGCACAACAACCAATTCATTTCCAAGGAATTGATTTTCCCCAACTGTAGCCAGGTCAATCAATGAACGGCAATGAAGAGACAGGTGCTGCTACAGCCTTTAGCATGGGGACCTTTGAATAGGGGTTGGAAACTGTATGAGAATCTGTTTCTGATGCACATGGATCAGTTCAGATCTGTAAGAACTGAGTGGGAGAGATCAGGGCAAGCTGGTGGCATTTGACAAGAGGGAAACCAGCTTAGGAAGTAAACCACAGGGCTGCTCTGATACGTCTGGGTCCCAGTTCCATCTTTGCTGCTTTTTGAGGAAGCTGAGATGGGTTGCTGAACTGCTGCTGCAGGTTCCAGTCTGTAAAACCATAATATTATCAATTCTGGGTTAATCAAGAGAGTAGACATAAGGTGCATGATGGTAGAGCAGATTTTACTACACAGCAGATGATAGAAAATGTTGGATACCAGACAGAAATTAGAAAACTACTCAGTAAATATTGGGCAAATACTGGAAAACCTTCAAATTATATATAAAAAAAATCTCTGTCATAAGGTACCCGTCAAAAATGCAGAGTAGGAAGAAAAAGGAAAAAACCCACTTAAAGAAATAAGTGAAGGCAAGAACCTGACCCAGGCATTAATATAAGCTAGCACATATTACAAGGCCGAAATGCTACAGTTTAAGCATCACCAAGCAGGTCTTGAGGAGACAACCGTTCTTTTTATGGTGGCATCTGGTGCTCATCACCATGTGTAAGAAGCCTCCCACAAGGATAATCTTAGAGTTTGCACCACCGAACTCACAGAGCCCCTGTGTCTGAGCATTAGCTGAGGCTGGGCTGTGCCAAAATCACACTTCCTTTGAACTAATCTGTGCATGCCTGAGGTCAGGTGATTTATCTTCAAAAAATTTCAAGGATGAAAAAGCTCTCATGAAAAGCAGGTTAGTTCTAATTACTATGAATCTCAGCAACTATTTAAGCCCTGCACTTAGCAAATAACTAGATCTTGTATGGGGAATTCTAGAAGCATGGTTCTAGCGGTGTAAATCACCATGTAAATATTGTATCCTGTGTGTAGCTAGAGCTCTGCTGTCTGAGGTAAGCATAATCTGCCCAGCACCCCTTGGTCAGGCACTTTGCCCAACGTGAGCAAAGGAAAGGAAGTGGTTTTCTTCCTCTTCTGCATGGATTTCATAGCAATATATTCACTGAAAATGTGTCCCTTGCTCTTGAGAATAGCGTGCACATTATGAATATAAAATTATCTTCATTCCAATGCAAACTGAAATTTCAATTTGCATATGATCCAATATGTCAACCCCTGGCCATATACCCTACAGATAGATATATAAGCCAATACTTCACAGAGAAACCTGTTCACCCGTGTTACTCCCCCACTATTCATAACAGCTAAGGTATAGGGTCCACATAGGCACATGCCAGTGGAGACCTGATGGTGATGAATATGTGGTATAGTTGCACAGTGTAGAGTCATACAGCTAAAAACAACCACATCAGGGGCTGAAGACTTGACTCAACAGCTAACAATACTTGTTGCTCTTGCAGAGGACCCACATTGGAGGCCTTAAAACCACCTGTAACTCCAGTACCCAAGCATCCAGTGCCATCTTCTGGTCTATGCAGACACTTGCATACACATGGCACACATGCGTACACATGTACACACACACACACGTAACTAAAAAATAAAATATTATTTAAAAAGGAGAAACCCATGCTGCTTGTAAGAAAATAGAAGCTACTCCTGCTTCCTGAGTCAGGGAGGATAAAAAAGACAGATATTGCATGTGTGTTCTCATATACAATGTGGAGAGTTCAAAAATCGCGAGAGTATAAAGGGAGTAGCTGGGTGGGGGAGAAAGATGTAGACAGCTTAGACAGGACAAAGATGCATCATATACATGGATGAAAATGTCTTAATAAGCACTTTCGTTTTGTAAACCCAACACATGCTGACAATAAAGAAAACCGTCTTCTTTCTGGCTGCCCACAAAAATCATTCAGAAGTTAAAGGGCTGGATTGGTTCAGGTTACGTTTCCAGGCATGAGAGGAAGCGCGCTGTTTTCTCCATTTAGCTGGTAACCCAGGGACTGATGTGTGCTTTGGTTCGAATGTAGACATAGACGATAATTTGAAGGGCGGAAAAACTGCCACGGAAACTCAACAGCTGGAATACCGTTTCTGCTTAAGGACGCTGTGCGAGACCCTATTTCCAGTGGAAAAAGGAATAATAAGCTAGAGAACAAGGAAAGTTGCAGGTGCTCGGTGATTTGCAGTAGGCTTGGTATCCTTTAGCATTTGAAGAAAAGAACAACAGCTTCCATCGTCCTAGATGTGAGAAAAGTGCTGTCCTAGGCTTCTGAGACTTCCGGGAGAGACGACTGAGTCAGGCTGGCTTTCAGCTCAGCTAGGCCTCTTTCTTACCTGAGCTGCAGAGGCTGCCTGGCTGAGCTGTTCAATGCTCTCTGACTGGCTTTTCCCCGACACTTCGGTGGACTGCTGTCTTCCACACTGCATTTTCTCAGTATTGGATACCTGAGCTATCAAATCGGGATCTGATTGAAGACTGAGGAAAATAAAGTTGAATTACTGAATTAGTCAGAAAACAGTCTAAAATCTAGCATCGGACCTCAGGAGTCTGAAGCACTGAGCTTTGTCCTCTTGTTGCTAGTTTGGAGGCCGTTTCTTCTTCCTTCCACTTTGAATCGTCTCTTTGATGCTTGTCCTGAAATCTCACTTCTGCTTGCTTTTCTCATGAAGATAAATGTACAGTTCCCAGGACTTGAGTCTGTAGAACATAGACATCTTATAAAGGAGATATCAGGAACTCCTGTTGCCTAGTCACTGTCCCCAAGAAAAGACCTCTCAAATGAGCTATCAGAGCCCAGCAGCTGACCTCAGGACCAGGAGCATCGGGTTTAGGTTAGGGATTTAGGTCTCAGAGCTTCAGCCTAGGTTAGTCTGCAACTGTGTGAATGCGTGAGTGGTTTTCACCCAGGTGTGGGTCCATGTGGAATTCCCATTCCGCGTCAGATCCAACCCGAGTTATTCCAGGTTTCCGGTGTCTGCTGCAATGACTCTCTTCCTCACTCTGCGCCCTTAACTTCTCCTGACTTCCATCCCTGTTTTCTAGCTCCTTAATCGCTCTTCTGCTTTTTCTTCTTTCTCTTCCCTTTTCCTCTTTCTTTCCCTCCTTTCTTTTCTTTTCTTCATCTTCTTTTGTATACTCAGATCTTTCCTCCCTTCTTTCCACCCCTTTCTTCATATCTTCCTATTATACAAAGAACCCTAACCTCACTCACCCTGAACAGCTAGTGCCCTCTCCTCTCCCACTTCCCTCCTTTATCTCCCCTCCACTTCTCCTCCTTCTCTCGTGTGTATGTGTGTGTGTGTTTCCTAACATTTGAATGGGACTTTAGGGTTAAAAAACACACTTCTGGGTTATTAACTTGAAATAACTTGTGAAATAGGTAGGGGAGTTTTTTAAATGTGTATTTTATAGAGCAGGAAACAGGATCTCAGCAATAATAAACTTCTTTACCTACATTGCAGCTAATCAAAACCTGTAGTACCTGCCAGTCTCAAGACTGTGGTCATACTGTGTTGACCAGCGGAGGGCGCTTTCACCTGGGAAGGCCCTCAGGTGTTTCCTCTTTGTCATAGGAGACCCTGTCAACTGCAAGTAGCATGGTTTTTGAGGACCCAACTGCCACCATCTGAGAGACAGAAATAGTGAAATGAAGAAAGGTTTCATCACTAGTCATAAATTCCCCAGGGAAACAAATAATTTAAGGGCCATTTCTGATAGAAAACTATGATTGGGAGTAATGGGGAGAGATTAAGGAAGGGAAGAAATGAGTCTGAATAAGGCTCCAGGGTGAGGTGTTCATATTTAATTGTGTTTTTTTTTGAGCAATGTCTGACTCCCAGATGCTGGCATGATGAAGATGTTTACAAATGCGTGGGTAAACAAATAACTTCATAACCCACACAGTCAACTACGTGCCTCATAATCAAAGATGCTGTCTCAAAAGTGTGCATTTAGAATTGGTGTTGCAATATGAAAGAAAAAATGCTTACTTATCCTATTGGACTAGCAATGTGTTACTTATTTCTCACAATTTGCTAATGGATAGAAAAAAAAATCCCTTCTCCCCCTCCCCAACACACACATGATGCCCAGGCTCTTCAGATTTTGAGATCTGTGTGTGTTGTGAACCATATAGGAGTTGAAGCCTCACAGACTGAGAGGTTAATTCATCTAAGTGAATTTTATAACCAACAATTTCAAATGCATTGTTCAGATCCCAGGAGGCCTTAGGAGTGAAGGGATGAAGATAGGCAAATCTTTATGTCTCTCCCACCACTACAGACACAGCTTAACATGGCTATTCAGAACCAGACCCACAGGAGACATGGGAACTTAGAGAGGAGCCTCCTCGTTCCCTGCTATTAGCTTTGTTGTGGAATCAGACAACATGGAGGTTTTGTTCTGAAGTGATTACTTTTCATTAGGCAGGCTACTGCTGTTATCTGAAATTTAACCATGGGGATGTCTGGCTGATACAAGAAATGCAGCCACAGTGTCATAATGGGTGCCAGGAATGGGTTGAAATACAGCGACTGAGTTGTGCACTGTCACACTCACCACTCACAAGAGCATACACAACCAGGCTGTTGGTCCCTCCTATGAACAGAGAGCACACGTGGGTATGTGCACACGAATACACGTGTGCCTACTTAGACAGTGCCTGGTATTTTCTCACTGGTGACTGCTAGATGAAAGATGGCCACTGACCAGAGAAGTGTAGGTTATCAACATTTTGTTTTCATACACATGAGGAAATGTTGACATTACACACATGCTTTGAGGCGGCATTGGCGATTCTGCTGTTCTCCTGAATGTACGAACAGGCATCAATGATGCACTAACATGCTTGCATGATTCTTTTGACTTTTTCTATGTGCCAGCAGGAAATGCTTCTAGTCACTAACTCCAGTGCTAGAGGGATTCTAAGTCTCACACATCACAAGAGATTCCCATTTGCTTTCTGAAACTAACAAGGTACATGGGCATTGGAAAGCCTCCATCCAGATCTGCAAAGCAAATACAACACTGTCAAGCTCACTGGTGAACTCAATCTTTTGTTTTAACTTCTAATTAGCATTCAATATTGAGGTCTAGTTTGGGCCAGCGTCTCAATCCTCCTCCTCCTCATACACACAAACACTCACAGAGAAATTCTATGAAGCTGTGATAGTATGTCTGTTTCTCATGCCCTTCCAACTCATGGGTCATAAACATTCAGATTTCTATGACCCTTCTTGATGTGATCCACCATTACTGATCCACCGCACAGGGAAATTCTGGTGTTTTAGGTTCTCTGGGGTCTGAAGGGTTTTTCTACTTGTCCTGTCTCAGTAATAGAGTATTGGGTAATTAATTTTCATTCTACACCAATGGTGATTTTTCCGTTTTCAAAGAGCCTTTATCCATCATAATAACAAGGACAACTTATTAAAATATAAAGCTTTCTGTGAGCAGTGACTATTGCTTCATCACCCACGCCCAGCTCAGTAGCTGTCACAAAAATCAAGGCCCATTAATCTGTCTGAATTATGTGGAAAACAGCAGGACTCTGCAACAAATCTTTTAACGCTGCTAGAATCACAGGTAGGACTTTGTGACCAATGTTTTCAAGGTCTTTCAGAGTTTCCTGAATCCCAGATCTCTTGGTGATCACCTCAGTAAGTATTTATTTGGCAGGCATATGAGCAGATGCATGTTCTGCAGGAAGAGTTTGTCTCATTCGCTGTCCTTTCAGAGTTGACAGTTTCAATTTCTTTTCCTGATAAAAGAATGTAACTTAATTCGGCTAACAGTGTGACAAATTGCCTTCATCACTCTTGCACACCGTTCTATACTCAGACATCTGTCTCCTCTTCCGGGTTCCCAGGCAAATGGACACATACTCACCGCCAGGTGAAAACAATCTGTAAGCTTGGTCATTCACAATGTGGCCTAGCTGGCTTCATCCTCTAGAGAACTACAGGTTGCACCAATCTCCCGCTCTCATCTTCGGTTTCACTCAATGGGATTCCTTGTTCTTCCATCTAAGCCTCTGTATGGAGCAGTGTTAGAGATGGAAAGTGATAGGCTTGCCAATGACACGAGAGAGGATGTCTTACAAATTGTCCAGGAGTTGTAGAGTCAGCAGTAACACTTTTTACCTTACCTTTGTATAAGCTTTAGATTTGGAAGGTATAATACTAGGGTTGTAGCTCAGTTGGTAGAGTGCTTGTCTAGCGTGCAGGAAGCCCAGAGTTCTAACCCAGAACCAGAAACAGCAGGTATGGCGACACATGTCAATAATCTCAGCATTCAGTGGGGTGAACGGAAGTTTATGATCATCCCTAGCAACATAGCGAGTTTGAGATAAGCCTGGATTAAAAGAGACCTTGTTTCACAAAGAAAGAAGAGAAGAAAGTGGAGGAGAAGAGGTAAGGAGGAGGAGGGGAAATAGGAGGAGGGAGGGGAGGCGGGGAGGAGGTCTTAAAAACCATTGGACTGCAGCATCGGACTATGAAATCAGCAAGAAACAGATACAGGGAGGTGCTGGTCTGCTCAAGGTCACAGGACACACAGGACAGAGCACACAAGTCTTTTCTGGGTCTAAAGAAGGAAGAAAAAGGAAAAGAGGAAAAAAAGGACAGGAGGAAAAGTAGGTGCAGGAAGGAGAGGTGTATGAGGTTGAGAGGAGGCAAGGGTGGTGAAATGAGACCAAAGCAATACAATAAGAGGAGACTGACACTAACTCGGGGGTGTGATACATACATACATACATACATACATACATACATACATACATACATACATACATACATACATACATACATACATACATACATACATACATACACATATACATATACATATATATATATATATTAGTTAACTGAACAGATCACTTCTGCAGATTTTTCTGTTCTTCCCTTGTCTCCTGGAGCACACTGGGATTGTAGACATTTGTGCTACCTTGGCTACCTTTAACATGGGCTCTGGAGATCCAAACTCATGTCTGATACTAATTCGTGCTTGAGTAGAACGAGCGTGTACTCAATGAGCCTTCAACACATATTTGTAAATACTAATCAATCTTGTCTCAGTATTAATTATTTACTTTCTTTAATTTCTTCATATTTAAAATGATAATAATCTCTTTGTGATATTGTTATTATAAAGATAAGTGAATTTTTATATATTAAAGATATATGTATATGATATACATTAACCACTGAAATAGTGTCTACTATAGTTTTCATTAAGTAGCAATTTGTAGCTAATGAGAGTTTGAAATACTACTATTATTCTTTGAGACAATTCTTGAAAATTATTTATTTGTACAGCCATTTTAGAAAACAATTTGGATAATTTCTTACAAAGAAATAAAATAAACTATGATATAATGTAGCCATCAAACTGTTGGGAATGTGACCAAAGGAAAGGAAATGAGTATATCAGAGAGACAATTAGTCCATCGAAGAGATTGCTGTACTATACACAATAACTACAAAATACCACCACTAAGGATTTCTCAACACATGAACAGAAAAGGCCTTGCAGTAACCATATGCATCTGAATACTATTCACTCTTCAGAGAGAAGTGCTTTTCACTTTCAAAAATGTGGTTGAATCTGCAGGACGTAATTAAACGAAGCCAGGCACAGAAAGACACCTACTGCATGGCCTTATTCTGTGTGGAGTACATAACAGTTAGTCTTGTGGAAATGGCTGGTAGAATCGTGGTTGCTAGAGCTGGGTGGGGAAATCAGACCATGATCAGAATCAGTGATGTATGTCTTCAATCCCCTCACTCAGGAGGATGAGAAAAGACCATGAATTTGAGTCCAACCTGGCCTTTATGGTGAGACCCTGTCTCAAATAATGATAATTGTGGGACCCTCACCCCTTATTCTCAAAGGGGCAAGAAGAAATTTCCTAGCATAATATTTTCCCAGGAAGATAGTGGCCTTCCCCTCTCCCACCCAGGGGATTCCGAGCATAAGGTCACTTCGCTCAGCCCAGCCATCTACCTGGTACAGGCTGATAAAGATGGCCTAACTCAAGAACAGTGGCCTTGCTCTAAGAACAAGGAAAAAGCTGACTTAACAGAATGGGAGGGAGCAAAAGTCCTTGCACCCATGCCAAAGCATCTTCAAAGATTCTCTTTGGAGTGATGCCTTTAAAAGCTTACCCCACAGAGGAGATACAACTCCTCTCTAACTTGTTGTAATGGGGGATGGAGGTGATTTCCAAACAGGTTTGTATTATGCTGATTAAATCTTGCTTATTACAGTCTGGGCCTCTCTGGTGCTCTCTCTCTGGGGGTCGTAATCTGGGCACAACAATAATGATAATAATATCGTTTTCATTTCTTTTTGATTGCTGTAAAGAGACACCATTATCAAGGCAATTTATAAAACAAAGCATTTTATTGTGGGCTTGCTGAATGTTCAAAGAGTAAGTGCTAGTTTTCAGGCCTCTATACTGGCCTGCCCTTGTTATTCTGACATATTACTTCCTCAGCTGTAGCCACTAAGACCACCTCCTGTGCACATTCACTATGTTACCTTTTAAAAGGGCCTTGTCCACCTCCCCCCTCTCTCTCTTTCTCTCTCTATCTCTCTCCTCTTCGCTCCTCTCCTATCCTCTCCTCCCCTCCCCTCCCCTCCCCTACTCTCCTCTCCTCTCCTCTCCTCTCCTCTTCTCTTCTGCCTCTCCTGTTCTTGAAGACTTGTCTCCCCTCTCCGCTCCCCCTTTTCCCATTCCCTTTTCCCCAATAAAAACCCCTTCACATGAGTTCTCTTGCATGGCATCTTTCTCTTGCATGCTGCTTTTTAAAACCTGACAACAGTGCATCCATGACCATCACAGTGAAGACTGCCGCAGACAGGCAGGAGCAGCACTGGAGCAGTACCTTAGAGCTTACATGTTGCAACACAACCATGAGGCAGATAGATCAAACTGGAATGGTGTTGGGTTTTGAATTTTCAAAGCCCACCTTCCTTCCACAAGGCCATCCTTCCTAATTCTTGCCAAATAATTCTGCCAACTGGGGACCAAGAATTCAAATATATGAGCCTGCCCCACCTACAACTTTGGAAGAAGATTTCAACCTTACAAGAGGTCAGTCTTGATCTAGAACCCTAAGCCAAAAGACCAGAGTGGAAAGAGAAACCAAGGGGAAAAAACCCGTTTCAACAAAGACAAATACAAAAATAAACATCTAGACTGATAATCATACTAAATCCAGATGCCTAGACACCAGTATAAGAGCACAATCAATCACATAAAGGACAATATGACACCACCAGAGCCTACCCATTCAGTCACAGCAAGACCTGAACAATCCAGTGCAGATGAAGCACGAGAAAATTACCTTAAAAATAACTTCATGAAGATGATAGAGGTCCTTAAAGAGGAAACAAAAAAAATCTGGTAAAGAAATTGAGGAAAAGTCAAACTAAAAATTGTATGAAATTAATAAATCCCTAAAAGAATGCCAAGAAAGCCAAGAAACAACAAATAAACAGGTGAAGGAAACAGTTCAAGACCAGAAAATGAAAATAAAAGCAATAAAAACACAAAGAGAAGAAATCTGGAAATTAAAAATCTGGGTAATCGAACACATGCAAACATCACCAACAGAACACAAGAGATGGAAGGCAGAATCTCAGGCTTTCAAGACACCATAGAGGAAATAGATTCATAGGTTAAAGAAAATGTTAAATTCATCGAATTCCTAATACAAAACACCCAGGAAATCTGGTATACTATGAAAAGACCAAACCTCAGAATAATAGGAGTAGAAGGGGAAGAATCCCAGCTCAAAGCCCAGAGAATACATTTAACAAAGTTATACAAGAAAATTTTCCCAACCTAAAGAAGAGCATGCCTGTAAAGGTACAAGAAGCTTATAGAACCCTCAAAAGATTGCATCAGGAAAGAAAATCTCCATGCCACATAATAATCAAAACACTAAATATGGAGAAAATATTAAAGGTTGCAAGGGGGAAAGGCCAAGTAACATATAAAAGCAGATCTGTTAGAATCACACCCAACTTCTCAATGGAGAACCTAACATCCAGAAGGGACTGGACTGATGTCTTACAGACTCTAAGAGACCATGGAAATCAACCCAGACTATTATGTCAGTGAAACTTTCAGTTACCATGAACAGAGAAAGCAAGATATTTCATGACAAAGTCAAATTTAAACAATATCTATCCATAAATACAGGCCTATGGAAGGTACTAGAAGGAAAACTCCAACTATAGGAAGTTAACTACACCCATGAAAACAAAGACTATAGATAATCTCACACCAGGAAAGACAAAATAAAGGAAATATATACAAAGACACATAGACACACACACACACACACACATTCTACTACCACTGACACCATGACTACCAAAAATATGAATTAATCATTTATCATTAATATCCCTCAATATCAAGGCACTCGATTCTCCAATAAAAAGACATGGGCTAACAGAATGGATACGAAAAGAGGATTAAGTTTTCTGCTGTGTACAAGAAATGAAAAATTACATATCAATATCAAAGATAGACATTACCTTAAAACAAAGCATTGTAAAAAGGTTTTCCAATCAAACCAGCCTAAGAAGCAAACTAGTGTAGCTATTCTAATATCTAACAAAATAGATTTCCAACCAAAATTAAGCAAAAGAGATGGAGAAGGGCATTTCATACTCATCAAAGGAAAAAGCCATTAAGATGATGTTTCAGTTCTCAACATCTATTCTTCCTAATGTAAGGGCACCCACATTTTGTCTTGTTTTATTTCATTTTGTTTTATTTGTTTTTGTTCTTTCAAGACAGGGTTTCTCTGTGTAACTTCAAGCCTATCCTGGAACTCACTCTGTAGACCAGGTTGGTCCCAAACTCACAGATATCCACTTGCCTCTGCCTCCCAAGTGCTGGGATTAAAGGCCTGTGCCACCACTGCCCTGTAGGCACCCATATTTGTATATAAAATATTACTAAAGGTTACATAATATATCAAACCCCACACAATAGTAGTGGGAGACCTCAACACCCCACTTTCACAAATGGACAGGCCGTCCAGACACAAACTAAACAGAAATAATGAACTGACAAATGTTATGACTCAGTGGAGCTAACAGACATCTACAGAACATTTCACCAAACACAAAAGAATATACCTTCTTCTCAGGACCTCCTGGAACCTTTTCCAAAATTGACTGTATACCCAACCACAAAACAAGTATCACCATATAAAAAAAACTGAATAAACCCCTGTATCATATCAAACCACTTTGGATTAAAGCTGGATTTCAACAACACAGAAAAAACAAAAAGCCTACAAACTCATGGAAACTGAACAACTCTAGAGAGTTACCACTGAGTCAAGGAAAAAATAAAGAAATAAACTAAATTTTTTTATTTTTTTGATGGGAAGACTTTAAATGACTTCTTCTATTTCCTTAGGAGTTATATATTTATTTAAATTGCTTATCTGATCTTGATTTATCATTGGTAAATGGTATCTATCAAGAAAATTGTCCTTTTTTTTAGATTTTGCAAATTTGTAAAGTACAGGTTTTTGAAGTATGACCTAGTGAGTTCCTGGATTTCCATGGAATCTGTTATGTCTCCATTTTCATTTCTGATTTTGTTAATTTGATTATTGGTTCTCTGACTTTTAGTTATTTTAGATATAGCTTTATCTATTTTGCTGATTTTCTCGAAGAACCAACTCCTTGTTCACTGATTCTTTGCATTGTTCACTTTCTTTCTATTTTATTGATTTGGGCCCTAAGTTTGATTATTTCCTGCTGTGTACTCCTGTTGGGTGTGCTTGCTTCATTTTGTTCTAGAACTTTCAGGTGTGCTTTTAAGTTGCTAGATTGAGATCTCTCCAGGTTCTTTTTGAAGGCACTTAGTGCTGTGAACTTTCCTCTTAGCACCAGTTTCATTGCGTTCCATAAGTTTGGACATGTTGTGCATTCATTTTCATTGAATTCTAAGAAATTTTAGGCATTTAGATGTCCATGGTCGCTTGACTTTTTGAAGATGAGTATTTTCCTGCAAAAACAAGAACAGAACCGTGCCCCAACCCTCGTGAAGTTTTCTTATCACCTGATTGGTTGTCACCTCTGTGGATGAGCTGTCATTTCTCAAGAGATTTCTTTTTCAAACTGAATTTTTATTAATTTTGATGGTATCCATAACTTTTCTTCTCCTGTTGAAACAAGAACAAAACCCCTTCCTTAACATAGCACATCATCTGGCTTCCATTGTGAAGTCAGCACATCCTTAAAATACACCAACTGATTTAATTCAGAAGACTTTTCTATTATCCAATGTCTCTCTGCTGTTGTTGTCCCTTTATCATTAGCATTAAGAAAATTCAAGGTTAATAAAGCATTATGTAATCTATTTATGGGGGCATTTCCCACCCCTTTCTGTTTGTTTAACATTTCTTTTATAGTTCAATTTGATCTTTCTATAACTGCCTGACCTGTAGGATTGTTTGGTACACCTGTAATATGCTTTATATTATAATAAGCAAAAAACAGTTTCATTTTATTAGGTACATTTTATTAGACCACCATTATCTGTCTTTATTTGTGCAGGTATACCCATAATGGCCATAACTTCTAATAAATGTGTGATTACTGAATCAGCCTCTTCTGTGCTCAAAGCAGTTGCCCATTGAAAACATGAATAAGTGTCAATGGTGTGGTGTACATATTTTAATTTTCAAAATTCTGCAAAGTGGAACACATCCATCTGCCTGATTTCATTCCTTTGAGTACCCTTCGGATTAGTCCCTGCAGGTAGTGGTGTTTGATTATAAAAAGAACAAGTAGAACATATCTTTATAATCTTAGGTTGTTGCCATGTAATAGAAAGCTCTTTCTTTAAGCTTTTGTTGTTGACATAATGTTTCTTATAAAATTCTGAGGCCTTCAGCACACTTCCAATCAGGAATCAATCAATTTCTGCATTACCGTGTGCTAGAGGACCTGGCAGACTCATATGGAATTGGATGTGTGTTATGTATATGGGACAAAGCCTATTCCTGATTGTATCTTGAACTTGTATGAAAAATAAAGTCAATTCTGAGTCATCTGGTATAAATTCATCAGTTTCAATGTGAAAGACAAATCTTTCTGCATATTGTAAATCCGTAACTATATTAAGAGGTTCTTTAAAATCTCTTAGCACCATGAAAATAACATATAACTCTGCCTTTTGGAAGAATTATAAGGGTTTTGTTTCACCCACTTAAATCTTCTGATTAGTAAACTGCCTTTCCTGATTTATTTGCATCAGTATAGAATGTATGGGTTCTAGTTATTGGTGTGTCCCATACAATGTGGGGAAAGATCCAAGTAGTTCTCTTTATAAGGTTAATTCTATCACTTTGGGGATAATTGCTATTAATCTCCTAAAAAAATAGCACAAGCTCTTTGCCAAGGTTCATTGCCTTCCAGAATTGTTTAATTCCATCAGAAGTAAAAGGCACTGTAATCTCTGCTGGGTCTAAACCTGCCAGTTTACAATGTCTCAATTTTCCTTTTATAGTTAATTCAGAGACTTTTTCCACATAAGTTTTTAATTTTTGACTTGGTTTATGTGGTAAAAAGATCCATTCTAAGATAATATCTTTCCTTTGCATTAAAATTCCTGTTGGGGAAATTATGGAAGGCAATATGACTTAAACACAATCAAGATTTGGATTCACCCTATCCGCATGTGCTTCCTGTAATTTTTTTCAATGATAATGAATTCCTTTTCTGCTCCAGCTGTTAATTCTCTGGGACTATTGTTACCATCTAAGGTTTTGTTTAAATGAACTATTAGATCAGGTGTTATCCCAACAACTGGTCATATACTGGAAATGTCTCTTAACAGTCTTTAAAAGTCATTAAGAGTCCACAATCTATCTCTCCTAATTTGTGCCTTTTGTGTTCTAATTTTCTGTAAATCTATTTTATAACCTAGGTAATAGACAGAATCTCTTCTCTGTATTTTTTTCAGAAGCAATTTGTAACCCCCATTTTGGCAAAACGTTTTTACTTTTTCAAACATTTTTTCTAAAGTATCTATGTTTGAATAAGATAGCAAAATGTAATCCATGTAATGGTAAATTATAGATTTAGGAAATGTTTTATGTATTATTTCCAAAGGCTAACTTACAAAGTATTGGCATAGGGTGGGGCTATAGAACATTCCCTGCAGAAGGATAGTCCACTGGAATCTCCTAGTAGGCTGAGAATTATAATAAGTAGGCACTGTGAAGGCAAATTTTTCTCTGTCCTTTTCTTGTAAGGTATAGTGAAGAAATAGTCTTTTAAATCAATAACTATAAGAGGCCATTCTTTTGGTAGTAGAGAAGGTAGTGGAATTCCAGATTGTAGAGGGCCCATGGGTTAATTACTTTGTTGACAGCTCTTATCTGTCACACTTCTCCATTTACTAGATTTTTTTTAACAACAAATACAAGAGAATTCAAGGACTGGTTGATTTTTCAATCGGGTAAGCATCTAGTTGCTCCGGTACAAGCTATTCTAAAGCCTGCTGTTTATCTTCTGTCAGTTAAGCATTTTAAAGGTCAGGCCATTGGTATCTCTAAAGGTTTGCTAGTTGCTTTGTGTTCTTGTACAGCCGGAATGGCTGGTGACCTTTGTGTATAGTACCTCATAATATCCTTCCCAGAATTGTAAGTTTCTGGAACTGCAGGAATGTTAATCTGGGTATTCCACTGCTGTAGCAGGTCACAATCCCATTAATTTACTGCAATATTGGCCACATATGGCCTCAGCCATCCTCTCTGTCCTTCTTGTCCTATGCATTCAACCCATCTTGTGCTTTGTTTCACTTGAGATTCCTAGTTGGTATAAGAGGTCCTTCTGTATTTGAGTTTATTTCATTGGTTGAATAAAGAAGCTGCCTTGGCATTTTGATAGGGAAGCCCTTAGGTGGGCAGAGTAGACAGAACAGAATGCTGGGCAGAAGGGAAGTGTGTCAGATGCCATGCTTCTCCTGCCCAAGACGAACCTTGGTTAGACTCATGCCAGTAAGCCACAGTCAAGTGGCGATACACATTAATGGAA
>LOEQ01004269.1:205011-216025 GCA_001685075.1 Bramus lutescens
TTGGTGAGCTCCCATTAGATCAGCGCCATCGTCTCAGTGGGTGGACACACCCCTCGCAATCCTGACTTCCTTGCTCATGTTCTCCCTCCTTCTGCTCCTCATTTGGACCTTGGGAGTTCTATTGATAGTTTTGTGCTTGAGAAAGCCAAGCTCCCTATGTTGTCATCTCTTCAGCCATAAGTAAGAACATTAACTACATTGCAAGACTTGTTGGTTACTTTTCGTTTATACTCATTAAAACTAAAACACACTGCATTGAACAAAAACATCTTATAAACATTTACTAGCACTGTTACTCTCATCCATTCCTTTCTCTTTCTTTATTCAAAACTTCATTGATTCTTATTTTATATAGCACCCCAAATGATAAACTTGTATTTTACTTCAGCAGCACTGGGGTCAATATCATAAAGTGCCAACACTTGGTCAATGATTCATTGGCTCTTCTTGTCTGAATCACAGTGACCAGACACTGCTAAATAAATCTGTTTAACAAACCAAGAGGCAGTATACTGTGTGCAAACGGTTCTTACAAACCATACTGAGATCATGCTATTTCTTACATGCTCGACTCAGTCATTTTAAACATTCCTGAGTCTCCTAAAACTCTGATGCCCCTACTAGAATAATCTAGCCATACAAACATATATTCCTGTTCCCATCGATAACCTTATCTTTTACTTCCCAGAGGAAATATCATCCAGCAAAAAATGCATTAGATAGCTATTAAATATCAGGTATTATTCTTGGCTCGGGTGACAGGGTAATTCGGTGGGTATTTAATATTCCCATTCTCTGGTCTTTATCTAAAGGAACCGTCAGATGACACACATGTGACTATAATTGAAGTGACTTAAATAGAACATAAACTGAGATAGATGGTATACTTTGAGGATAAGCATGGATTGATGAGTGCGATAAATTCAGATATGATGTGTTATGAAGACAATAAAATGAGATAATCAGATAGTGACAGGGCACCATATTTACAATGATCAATAAAGGCTCTGCTCAGGAGTCAGCTGAAGCAATGAAGCAGAAGCGACCCATTACCTGGATGTCAGGACACCTTTCTCAGTAATAAAATGTTGTCTTTAGCAGACAAATGACCACCAAGTAACGCAACAGTCTTCCTTCACTCTCCCACAGCTATGTGTTGCTCTTTGATGAAGTTGCCACTAAAAGGTTCCTTGTGGTACTGCCCGGGATCCTCTTAAAAGAGAAAAGATGAGTCCCTTTATAGTGTTTTCTCCTTCTTCCTATATTATACTGTAATTACATTTCATCTGGTCTCAGCCTACTCTGTTATCAGAGGGTTTGATGATTTCAGCTACAAATTCTCAAGATATGAGACTGCGTACATGGCACAATCTCACATGATGCTACTGAAGAAAGAACCAAAGACACAGAAAGGATTCTTCTGTGCACAAAGTTCTCATGGCTGCTCACCTACCATGAGCTACACACTAGTCTCCTGCTTTTTCTACTCATAATGAATTTCCACATACTGACATCATTAAACTCTTATACTAAAATAGCTTCAATTTTAAACATTACTAATGATAGAAGAATTGTCGGAAGCAATGCACCCAGATATGCCTGTGAGAAAGGACACCACATATTCGGTGCAGAAAGGACTGTAGGAAGCAGAAGAATGTCTGACAGGAAACCATGGCGATCGCTGTTGTGTGATGTGATGGTAGCTGCTGAAGTAGCAGAGTGTTGATGCTTTAAACATACAGAAGAAAAGCCAACAGAACTTCTGAGTTGTGGTCAGGATGGCGAATGGCAAAGAGATGCACCGAAGATGACTCCTAAATTGTCGGCCAAGCCAACTGGGTAGATTTACTGCAATTTGATGAAAGATAAAAATCAACATTGGTTACTTTTCTCTTGTTGCAACCAAGTACCTGACAAAAGGTAACTGAAAGAAGTCGGAGGCTACAGTCCACCCTGATGGGGAACACATGGCAGGAAGAGACTAACTATGGCAGAAGAGCATGAGGCAGCTGGTCACATTGTGTCAGCAGACAGGAAACAGAAATGAATGTTGACATGCAGATGGCTTTTAGCTAGCTTCCTCTTGGTTTTTGTTTGTTGATTTGCTTCCTTTTTCTAAGGTCCAGGAGCATGAGTTGGATGCAGCCAACCACATCCAGGATGGGCCTTCCCCTCCCCTCCTTGATCAAACATCTCTTGAAACCCCCTAATGGGCATGCTCAGAATGTGTCTCCCAGATTAATCTAAGCAGTTAACAAACAAGATTTAGCATCACAGTGTTCGCAGGGAAGGTGCCCTCACCACATGTGTTCTTTGTAAATCGCTCCCTCACGAATGCACTGTTTTTTCGCGCTCCACTCCAGCCTCTAGGACTCAATTCAAACATGATTCACTCTGGGAAGACTTCTCCAATCCTCTTTTCTGAACCAGAACTCCTTGGTTTTCCCAATGCAACTGTAGAAGTTTCTTGTTTATTCCTATCATTAAAATTAAGTGCTAAAACAAATATGTCTTTCGCCTTTGTACATGCAGGACTCATAACCCCAGCTACTTAGCTAAGGAAATGAAGTGAAGATGATATCTAAGGTATCCTAAAGGCAGGCTATTTAGTCTCAGAAGGGTGTTTACCTTCTTAAAATGTTCAATGAATGGAAGTATCTATATTAAAATCCGCCTTGTATTTTTTTATTGCTTATTATAAAAAAATTCAGATGTTTAATGGCTTTCCATGATAAAGAGTCCATAAAACTAAGCAAGGTTGGAGCCATAGAGATTACTCAGTGGCAAAGAGAGCTCACTGCTCTTAGAGAAGTTCCAGGTTCTGTTCCCAGTACCTATATGGCAGCTCACAACTATGTGTAAATGCAATTGTGTGGGATCCTATGTTCTTCTAAAGGGCACCAGAGATGCACATGTTGCACGTATGTACATACAGGCACTCATGTATACATACATAAAAATGAACACATGTGAGACAATGAGTAAAGTTGTGGGATACAGCACAGCATCACCTCAAGCTGTGGGAAGCATAGTTGCAGAATGGTGAGCATCAGTCCTTCCTTCCCCGGCAAGGATCCCTCAGTAGTCACAGTGACTTCCCTGGACCAACTGCGGCTTTAGAAGCTCTGGTGTGCAGTCAGGCACATAGGATCACAGGTTGCACAGAAAACAAAACTATTTCCCCTTATTCTGTTTGTTTTGTGTTTTTAGATAGGAACTCATTCAGCAAAGGCTGACTTTACATTGATTTCGTAGCCAAGGGTAACCTTGAACTCCTGTTACTCCTGCCCTTGCTATGTAGGTATAGGGCCTATAGGCATGTGCCACCATGCTCACCACTATAATAGCCTTTCTATTCCTGTGTTAGGTGATAATAACATCCTAGCTAAATCATGTAAATTACAAATGGGTGAACAGAGATTAGCATGCTAAGGAAGGCATATGGACTTCGGGTAAAGCAGCCTCATGGCCATCAGGCAGGCAAAAAGGGAAGCCTGGAAAGAAAAGGGACAGAGAACAAGGGCAAATTAGAGGAGTTCCTAAGTGTAGCATGGTCCAGTACTTTCTTATAAAACAGTAACCCTTCTCCAGCCCTCAAATCAATCTACATGTGTGTTAGTGTAACTCTTGACACAACCAGTGACCTGCTGGCAGAGCTGCCTGCAGAGACAAAGACCGATCCTCCAGAATCTGAAATCTGCTGTTTGGAAATGCAGGTTAGGTTGTGATATAAAAGTGCAGTCGCCATGGCAGAGCTCAAGTTTCCCCTGTAAGGTAGCATTGCTAGGTCATCAATGCTGGGGCTTCTTGACGGCAACTACCTCAGTGTAACTTCGTGAATCCTGTATCACTTTTGAACTAGTGAATGTATAGTCTAAAACTTTCAGGAGTGTATGTTAGTAAAAGGATGTTCCTTAGTGTCCCCCTGTCACGTGAATTCTAATTGGTCTTAATACTAAAAGCCCAGAGTCAAATATTAAGGGATAAAAGCTGAAAGATCAGAGAAACTGAGCAGCCAGCCACTTGTTCTTACGGCTATGAAATCCTCAGACTGAATGGTGTCTCCTGTCTCTACACGTCCTCAGACTGAAGGCCACCTCTGTGAAACCTCAGACTGAATCCTGAGCTCCTGTCTCCTCCTTCCTTATATTCCTCTTTCTGCCCAGACATATCACTCAGGTCTCCAACTCCCTAGTGTCGAGATTGAAGGTGTGATCCACCACCACTTGGCTCTGTTTCTCTTTTAGACTGATTCAATCAGGTGCAGCCCAGTGTGGTCTTAAACTCACAAAGGTTCATCTGCCTCTGCCTCTCGAGTGCTGTAATGATGTGTGTCACCACTGCTTGGCTTCTATGGCTAACTAGTATGGCCAGCTGCGCTCTGATCTTCAGGCAAGCTTTATTTGTTAAAGCAGAAACAAAATATCACCACCTTCCCCAAACACACCGCCTAGAACGGTGAGGAAATGTTGGCCCAGAGAACTTCTACTGAGGCATGCACCAGAGGTCAAGCTTCATAGCCAGGCATGAGTGGACAGGATGAGAGGTGATGTCTGCAGAGAAAACTTTGAATAGCAATAAATAAAGATGGCAAAGGTGGCAAAATAGTTTGTAGCATGGACTATGGCAACATGGATGGAACCAAGAGAAGGTAGATGAGAGGGAGTGATTCTGGGCATGCTGCCTGAGACCTCCTTGGCATTAGATTAGAGGACAGATGCAGTGGAAAATATGAGTGTGGTCAAGGTAAGGGTGCCATTGATATAGTATCTGTCATGAAAATTAGACAATAGGGGAGGGAAGAAAGGGAGAATAAAGTGGAAACTGCAGCTATCTCCATTATCACTCACCGTAGGTGCCCAAGATGTTCTCTAAAAAGAGACGACACTGGGGATATGGCATAAAGAAAATATTAAAATCATAAGGACCACAAGAACCGAAGTATACACCATCCTAAAATTAAAGAAAAATATAACGAGAGGAACCTTCTAACGTGACAATGCAGAGGTTTAGTATGTGTGCATGCACATAGCCAGATAGTGCAAATTAGAATTTCTAGTATCTTATTAATAAATATGAATGTAATTGACTATATTAGAAAGATAACAGAGTGTTTAGACTGCTCAACAAATTTACATTTAACTGCTTGCTAAATATAAGAGACTGAAAACAAAACTATTCAGCAAAATTAAAAGTAGAATAATTAGCAAAGATTTATTAGTAAAACGAAAATGAAAAATTAAAGTTGTGATTTCGATATTAGAAAAGATGACAGTATGTAACCCAACCAGAAAATTATAAATTAGAGAATAAAGGTCAGGGGGATTACTGGTGACTGGAAAGAATGCTGGGGGCTGTGTGACACAGGGAGAATGGGAAGAAAGGAAAGAGGGGCAGGCAGATGCCAATTCATTCACAGTGTAGACATGGATGGATTTTCACAGAGGATACTGACCTGTGCAATTCATATGTACTGGTCATCATAATAACAAAAAGAAAACATGAAAAACAGATGAGTTTATGTTTAAAAAAAGAAAATTTGAACTAGAGTCATTAAAATAAGTTCCTGAGTTTTCCCTAACACTGTGTCCAGGCCCCATGAGTCTGTGAAGGAGCTCTTTAGTGCAGACAGCATTGACAGAAAGAAGAAAACATAATCTGTCCAGAACACTACTGACAGAAAAAGAAGATGGACTCAGAGGCTTGTGGCTCATGTCGATGGAATCCTGTCCTTTGTGAAGTGATATTGACCAAAATGATGCACTATAAATGATGAAAACCCTAGGCTCTGCTGTAGAATCATTGCCTGACATGTGCAAAGCCATATGCTGGACCCCCAGAACAGAAAGTAAGCAAATAAAATCTATGCAAATATTTATTGCATAAATAAAAATATTTAAATGAATGAGGTGAGAGAGACAGTATCTTTCCAAATAGTCCTTTGTATTGCAAATAACAGGACTTAAGATGCTAATCTTTGTCACCACCTAGATGGCATACAGGGTCACCACCGGGGAAAAAAATCTGTAGGCAGATATAGAGTGAATTTTTAACTTGGTTAGTTGAGGTAGGAAGACCCACTGTAAATATGTTGCACATTATGGGGCCCTGGACTACAGGAAACAGAGAGAGCAAAGGGAGAACCAGCATCCATCCCTCTTTACTTCCTGACTGGAGGGAATGTGAGCAGGTCCTGCTCCTCCCCCCACCACACCACACAATGGACCATACCTTCAAACCATGATCCAAAACAAATCTTTTCTTCCTTGAGCTGCTTCCATCAGGCATGTTATCATACTGGCCACATACCCAACACATTCAGACCCCAAAGCCTTCCTCTGAAAATTGAATTAGTAAATGTTTTCTTAGTGGGACGACGTTTTCACACTAATACATGAACATTGCTATCCTTTACTTTAAAACTATAGTAGCTTTATACAAAATGTGTAATCTGAAAATGATTTTACCGCCTCTGTTGTAAGCAAGGACCCTGGCATGATCTTGAGTGTCGGGAGCTGCCACACAACATGCTCTTGGGGAAGGGGGTGACAGGCTATAACCACCTAAAGCTGATGGCAGATATTCACATGAGCAGAAGGAGCTTGGTCAAGAGTTTGAGATGAAACCTGGCCATTCAGGAACATCTGTGAGCTGTCTTTAAAGGGGATAGGTTTGAGTCATAGGGTGCCACCTCTGGACCTTATGTGTCTTGCAATGAATAAGCATGAGACAACTGAGGCAGTTTATCTTCCTAAAAACCTTCTTTTGGTCAAGTGGCTTAGCAGTTTCACCAATACACAGCATGAAAAAGAATACAGAGTCATAAAAGCAGTTCTATTTCTCCAACATCAAACAGGCTCCAAATGACAGCAACAATTTGTAACATTGAACTTCACCTGAGCCATGCAATAAGAAGAGATCAAGTAAGTACTATAGTATGGACTGTATCAGTGGAATCAGGCTTGGTAGTGAGGCAAGAAGTCTTAAAGAAAAATACAATTGGTTAAAAAGATAGGGGTTTAATTCTGTGGGTTGAAACAAAACAATGTTTTACGTTTTCTTTTGGAGTGGTTAAAAGAGCAAAGGAAGTAAGTAAAGAAAAATCCTTCCTTCCTTCCTTCCTTCCTTCCTTCCTTCCTTCCTTCCAAGGAGCAAAGAATTCAGCAAAGCATGGGTCATTGTCAGAGTGTGGGAGAGGTGTTTGGGGGGGTCTCTCATACTGCTGTCTTTATTTTGTTAATGTTGAGAGTTTTTAGAGTCAATGTATCTAATGCAAAGAATCTAAAGGAAACGCTACTTGTTTATTTAAAATCTTATACTTACTAGAAATGAAGAAAAATCCTGTGAAACACAGAGCTGCAATCAGAAGTGAAAATGCTGTTTTGAAAAGAGAAAACAGGCACACACGCCATTTTTTCAACTTTACTCAAAGACATAACCACCCCTGATCTCTGTAAATAAAAATGTGCTCCAAGGCAACCTATCCTTATTATGATGTCTACTAAGACCAATGAGACAAAATTCTATCGAAACACACATTCTAAGGTGGCTTTGCTTTCTTCATGGGTCTTACAGAAGGAAGGTTGGTCAGTTTCTGTTCTGCATTTTTTTCTGCTGAATTTATTTATGTTTATTTGTTGCCAAGACCTGTGCTGTGGACAAAAAGCTCTTGGGGAGAATTTAGGCTTTAATGCCAGCAAATGGAATCATGGAGGGTGAAGCTGGTCTAGCATTTGGTTTGTAAGGAATGTTGAGCCCAGTAATCCCGCAGTGTTCTGGAAAGGGCTGGTGGCAGAGTGTCTTCCCATCTGTTCACAATCAAAACTAAATCAGTGGATTAGTGTGCCTAGCAACAAGCAGTGGAGTATAAGGTTTGAGGAAAATCAGAGATATGTGATCTGTACAATTGAATGCCACTTATTTTATTCCCCACAACTATTCTGACCTGCCAGATTGAGCATGGAGGGCTCACAGCAAGCCAGACAGGAAAACCAGTGTAACTGGACTTTGGTACCCACTAGCCTCCTTGGTCCTCTCTCCATCCTGCAGGGCATCCACGCTGCCCTCTTCTTCCAAGCCAAAGACATGCTTTCTTGTTCTGTTTGCACTATGACAACATCAAAGTGATGAACATACACCCTACTATGCGCCCATAACCTTATGAACTAAACCATCCTAGGGATGCAGATGTCTGAAATCAATAATTCATTATCCACAACAGGGCAGTTTGGCAGGAAAACTCCAATAACTTGCAGGTGTTGTAAACAGCAGAGGGGAAACCAGTCAGCCGAGAATGGCTAACTGTTGAGAGCACAGCCATGTCCTAGTTCTTTAATGAGCATTACAATTGGTCTGCACCACCCTGACAGGGAGATGCTCCCTCATCTCCATCACTGTGAGAAACTGAGGCACAGAAGAGAAAACCAGCTTACAGTAGCCACACAATAAGTTTGTGTTTGGACAATGGGAGTCTAATCAATGTGACTTTGAGCCTGGGGTTTCCAGGAACCTAGCAATATGAAAGGCATTGAACACTGGACTGAGCTCCCCTGCCTCTGGAGTAAGTTTCTGTTTGGGTGGTTATTTCACTATTTGCTTTAGCCGAATTAATTTTGTTAACTAGATCATCTTGGTGGTCTACAGGCTTTGCTACACCCATCAATCATAAGCTACCTTCCTTTCCTCTCCCTCTCTCCCCCACTCTCTCATTCTCATTCTCCCTAATCGGGCATATTGCATATTATATGTGAAGGTATTTATCTGGGTGTTTATATGTGTGTATACCTGGGTGTGTCTGTGCACGTGAGTGTGCACATGGGCATCTGGAGAGCAGAGGCAGACACCAGGTTTCTTCATCAGTCACTTTCTATGTTATTTTTTGAGACAGTCTCTCACTGAGCCTAGAGCACACCAGTTAGGTGAGCTGACTGCCCAGTTATCCCCAACATGTCTGCACCATCCACAGTTTGGGGGCTATGGACACATGCCATTGCTTCTGACTTCTCCATAGGTGCTGTGGCTCCAACCTCAGGGAGATCCTCATGACTATACAGCAGACACTTTACTTACTGAGCCCATTTTTCCAGCCCTGCTTTTTTCTTTTAGGTTGACTTTTTGAACTTTGCCCCCAGGTCAATATATGCCACCACATATTAATTGGTCAACTTTTGTGTACTACCTTGATGTGGGGGAACTTAGAGACTGCCTCTGTTGGGTCCCTAGAGGACAGGCCTTCGCACCCCCACTTGATCTGTTTTGCACTCTTGCGGTTGGTTGAAAACAGGAACAAAAACAGGAACAATCTGTTGTTCTTAGCAATATTTCTAAGCTACAAATGGGGATTCGGTAACTCAATGTCACTACTCGAAGGACGATTTGCTGGTTTGGCCTCCCCTGCTAAGGGCTATATATACTGTGTGAGAAAGTGGAATAAGGGCTTGTCTGCAGAACCTGAAGTTGTGTGTTAATCCCGACGTCCCTCACTCAGAAGAATGACAGTTGCTGTGCTGGCGTGGCATGCCTCATAACTCAGGAACTTTATAGTTTCATGGGGCTTCCAACCAGGAACCAACAATGCACTTGTTTCCTATCCAGTTGTTCCTCAGGAAAAAGATTTGGCTCATGCCCTGGGTCTTCCCGACCTCCGGGGAAAGGGTAATTGTACTGAAGTGTGACTTCTTAAAGGTCACTCTGGATCAGAGCATTACATTTTTCAGCTAGTGTCTAACTAGATGCCGTACTTCAGCTTCCTCACCTAGTAGGTAGCCTCTTCTTCCTGGTTGGTCTATGTTCTTTGAGGATGACTAGTCACACGGGACCCTTCTCTAAGTGCTCCAGACCAGAAGTAACTTGGTGTATGGTAGACAGCTCACATCTCATGAATGAGTGCAATTTCGAAAGGTTCTTCATAGACATTTCTTTTGCTGATAAATTTCTGGCTGTTCTTCCATTTTTACTTATACTGGAATGGATCTCATGGTTGCATCTTCAAAAACTGCCAAGATAATCCCCATAGTAGTGTCTCTACGGTGAAAGAGTCTGTTCCTTAGAAAGAGCCATGGTACCCAGAACTGGTGATAGAATGGTACCTTGCCACCCTTAGAAGAATGCCATTGCTTGGCCCCTGGTAGGGAGCATTGCAGCTATCTTGACACCTCAGCTTGAATAGTTAAAAAAGATACATCATTTAAAGTATAAATACAAAATGTGAGCTCCATGGACCAATGAAATTATTCTCATCAAAACTGCAATTGTGTCTTTAATCTGTACCAAGTGACTCTAAGGGAATCAGGACTGAATCTAGACAAGAGAGAATGCTGCACTCTGCTCTTGGGCATGAACTTTCTGCAAGTTGAGTCCTAGGACATTACCTGTCTTATCTTCAGCAGACAAGGTTTTGCAAATACAAAGCTGATGTGGGGGTCATCCCAGTACACTTGTCTATGCCACCTCATTTGAAACTCTTGTAACATGACTTTGGAGGGCAGATGTCTGAGACACCTGTACAGCAGGGCCAGCCATATCTTGTCAATGATACCCACAGCAGGGAGACTTTGTATAAAATTGCATACCTCAGAGCTATGGGGACTCAGTTGAAGGGCAGAGCACAATTTGGCCCAGGTACCTCCATATCTCATTCTTCCCATCAAGAAGAAACAGTGGGCCTTTGTTTCACTAAGCCTGCAGGCAACAAGATAGCCCTTTTGTCTGCGAGGTCCCTGGCCAGCAAGGGGCCCTGATCCTGTACCAGGAGATCCATCAGAGGGGTGAGTGTGTTCCTGAACGGCAAGCAGAAGCCCTGGAAAGGGAGCACAGATGTTCCTCAACCCCCTAAACTATCTGCTCATTTTGCAGGGGCTTCTCTCCCCGGCTACTACCTCTCTCTTCGTATCCAATCCGAGCTTGTGCCCAGGCTCCCCTTCCCTTCTTTGGGGTCATAAGATCCCCCAGCTCAGCCTGTTTTGGGACTGGGATGGGGTGGTGAGTGCAAATGGGCAGGAGTTCCTTTGTTTCA
>LOEQ01004269.1:220878-232615 GCA_001685075.1 Bramus lutescens
CCTTGGACTTCCCACAGGGCAGGGAACCCTGACTGCTCTTTGGACTGGAGAATGTGGGGGATGGGGAGGGGGGAGTAGGAGGGAAATGGGAGGAGGGGAGGAGGTGGAAATTTTAATTGAAAAATAAATAAATAAAAATGAAAAGGATCGTTTTGCATCCCACAAAAAAGAAAATAAAATGCATAGTGAAGAAAAAAAGAAGATGATTTAGCTGTTTATTATTAATAAAAGAAGAATGATAAGACTTCTGAGTGAGGGTCAGGTAGTAAGACTGTATTATATTACTTATTCACACAGGGGAACATCAGATGGCTTCTTCATTTATGCAGAAGAGAAACATGCCAGAAACCAACTCAGTAATAATAAACATATGTAAATGAAATGTTTTAAAACTTAAACACCTGGATCTTATTGTCAAATGTTATACTGCTCTTAACTTCAAATTCCAAAACTACTTTTTTCACTTATATTTCTTAGTTATAAAGTCAATTCATGTGTCAAGAACCAATGAAAAGAGCCTTCGTTATGTGTATAGAATTCAGTTCTGCTGTTAGTTTTCCTGTAAATATGGTCAATTCCATTCTAATGAAAATAAAATAAAAGTTGCTATTATTTGTCAAAATTTAAAAAAAAAAAGAAGCAGCGGTTCTGGCATAGATGCCTCTGTACTTGATGCATTGTTGGGCAGTATTCAGAGACTCCAGATGTTTGTCTGTGGTTTTTTTTTTACTGTTTTATAATCTTCATGAGTTAAATGAGTTGTTGCATTTCCTTCATACTGAGGAAACAATCACTCTACCACTGATATGATCATCCTAGAAGCCTGACTCTTCAAGTCAAGCTGAGCCTTGCTTGCTTTCCTCAACACTCCTCCGTGTGAAAGGCAGAGTAATTGAGCAGTGGAAAACTTACCTGTCAGTGCCAGGCAGGAAGTGAATCGAGGAAGAGCAAAAACGTGGTAAGGAAACAGGAAGCAATGGGAAGATAGAAAGTCAGGGAAAGAAGCTGGAGCAAGGCTGTAGGGCTGAGTTCCGTGGCTAGGCTCAGTGGGCAGCTTGTCGGATCATGTGGTCCAAAGATTTCCATTCTGACCTTGATGGGAAGAATGTGAAAGACAAGCATATTGCACCACCTGTAGGTTGTCCATGAGTGAAAGGAAGAGAGAAGCTTTACAACAAGAGGCCCAAATAAGCTACATAAGGATTCTGCATAATTTTAGAGGCTTTAGATTAAAATCTAGTTCTCACAGAAAGAAAGAATGATGTGTGTTAGCGGGGGTGGGGGGGATTCATTGCTTCCATTGACACTGATACTTTAGGATCCAAATGAAATCACTTAGATACTAAGCATAGGGATGAATGTTGACCGTATTATGAAAAAAAGATGAAGCTTTCATCCACATAACATGCATCAGTCAGCCCAGAAGGATCAACACCCACCAGTCCATCACATCCTCAGGAACAAGGTCCACCAAGCCAAACAAGGATGCCCAGATTATTGTATCCCAGTCCCCAAGGGATAATTTACAACTCCCTAGTTTTCATTTCATTTAAATTAGGACCAACCAAGAACCAAAACCCACCACTGAGTCAATTACCAGATGGCCTGCTTGTGGAGAGCCTGCCTGAAGCTTGTTCATTCTTGCCAGCCTGGAATTCTTTCACAGTAAAGCTCGCTCCCTCTGCTGCCTCCCTGGACTCTCTGCCCAACTTGAGGGATAAAGGGGGTTGCCTGAAGTGCTGGATGAAAGTCTTGTTGTTTTTCATATCTGAGGGTTTACTTGTCTTTCTGTCCCATGAGTTCAAAGTGTTTTACAAGCTGTGAGATGACATAAAGAACATGCTAAGATGGTTATCCCTGAGTCCTGTAGTCCTCATACCGAACGACACAAGATTAGAAAGGACCTTACTGATCTCATCAGAGCTTTTGTCTTATTTGAAATGACAACCACTAACCCATCCTTCCTAATTCCTACCTTGAGGTAAACACTCAACAACTGATGATTTCATCTAAATCACTTGGTATTCAAATAAGAAAAGTAACTTGCTGAATGCAAAAGAGCAAATTAATAGTCAGAGTTCTTCTTAACTAATCTTCATCGAGGCAAATTCTTAGACACCCCGTATCAGACAACTTTAATGCAGAGTAGTAGCTGCAGGTTGACAGATATGAAAGGTTCACATGATTCTTGGAAGGCTTCTAATAATCTGCAAGGAGAAAGAGAGGGTTAAAAGATGGCATACTGGTTAATAACATGGTTCCACCCATTACTGCCTGGAATTTCATTAAAAACATCGAGTACATCAATAGAACCCAATAATGCCTGTGTTTCTGATACTAAAGTACTCTCTTTCTTCTAAAATTAAACAGAAAAAGAAACAGCAAGAAAGAACCAAGGCTCTGGAAATGCTCGTTGAGACCTAACCCTACTAGGAGCTTGGTGGATGTGCTGATGTGTTGATGTATGGTGTTCTTGAGATACTGGGAGAGAAAATGCAGCCCATCCCTGAGCAGCAGTGTACACTGCATGGTGTTGATAGATTTGAACATAAATTGGCTAAGGAAAAGGGGCTGCAATAGACAGCTCTTGTCTGGACTTTGAATGGGGGCTCTAATTGGATTAAAGGGAAATGATCAGGCAGTCCACATTACAGGCCATTGTGCTCCTTATCACAGCCCATATTTCCCCAGAGGGAAGAAGAATCAGGTGGAAAAAGAGAATAGAAGTTGATGCAGCACCCTCTCTTGTCTAGATTCAGCCCTGGCTCCCTCTGAGCCACTTGGTGCAGATTTAAGACACAATTACAGTTTTGATGAGAGTCATTTCATTGGTCCATGGAGCTCGCATTTTATGTTTATCCTTTAAATGATGTATCTGTTTTAAATGATGGGCTATGAATTGGAGCCAGGCACATTCAAGCCATGCCAGGTTATGTTTCTAAGGCAATTGCCCATTACTGTTGGCTGTTTTCTAGTTAATAACACTCACAGAGGACCTGCAATTGAGCCTTTGGGTGATGATAATTCACAAACGCACACATATTTTCAGCCTGATTTATAGATTTTTCTATTCGTATTTTAATAAATCTGTAAAGTTTATCTTTTTCTTTGCTGTGTCGATGAGAGACGTAAGGGTTGATTTCATAGTTTTTGTTTAGTCTAGATACCTTCTGCCTCCAGTTTTGTGGAAATTAACATCTCGTTGGGGCAAATTATAAAAAAAAATCTAAAAGTACATCCATTCTGTTCATAGGGAAATCGTAAGTTACTGCAGGAATCCAACTTCCGGTTATCCCATCTCCCATCGCTTCATTCTACTTCACTGAGAAGCCAGACCCTCCTCCTGATGGAAAATGAAGTGGCCAAAGGGCAAATGATTTGGCTAAAAATGGTTTTTTTGTGTGTGTGAAATATGGTGCATATATATGTATATGTATGTGTATGTGTGTATTGTGATAATATTAAAAGAAAAAAAATCAACTAAATATGTATACTTTATCATTAACGGTTACAGACAAATTATGTAGGTCATTTGTAAAGCAGAATAATGACTGATTTTTCACATGTGAAAATGAACTGCAAATCTACTGATACTTTTGCATGTGGCACAGTCACATGACAAGAGCATAAAGTAGTTTTGGAGAAATGCACATATATATACATATGCCCCTTACATTTTCTTCAAACTGGATAAAACAATGACAGTTTTTCTGATCATAGTGTTTTTCTAGTTATAGTTTTGATACGTGGGTGAGACTCTTTATCAGTTACCTACAATAAATAAAACAGCACCAGGGGATGTGGAGATGGCTTAGCTGCTAATGAAAGTACTTGTTGCCCAAGCATGAGGACCAGATCCGCAGGAGTGCAGGCAAATATTGAGTGAACATGTTTACCCTGTAATTTCAGAGATACACAATCCCCAGAGCAAGCTGACTAGCAAGGCAAGGCCTATAAACCCTGCCTCAGTAAATAAAGTAAAGAGAGTGGAGAATGATTTCAGCATCAACATGGGCCCCCACATATGCACACATACACACACACACACAATGTACATATACACACAATGTGCACACACATGCATACATGCCCACTCCACACAAAAAGAGGGAAGGGTAAAATAAAAATGACATAGATTATTTGTTTTCAGAGAAAATAAAAGAAACCAAAATACAGAGCTTCCAGGAGGAGGGCTGAGGCAGCAGTCCAAGGAGCCCAGGGTCCCCATCTGGGATGCGTAATAGATTGAATTAAACCTTGTTCCTGTGGTTGTGAGTCCTGTTCTTTTGAGAAAAAGCCTGTCTCTACAGTTTTCTGGGTTGCTCTGGTGACTACCTCTCAGTGGGTCCCCATATCAACTCCCACATTAAATCATATTTTAATTGCCTAAAATTCAAACAAATCACAGCAAGAAGCAGCAATTAGTAATTATTTAGCATATTTTATAACATTTGCAAATGTCACTTCATTCAGTTTCCCCCAACAGTTCTGAGAAGTGCGTATTAGGTGATATTTTTAAATGAGGGACTTGAGCCTCAGTGACATTAAGGATATGGTTTGAGACTAGGAGCTGAAGACAGGAGCCCCTGTCTTTAGACTGCTGTGCACCACCTCCATATTGCTGCAGCTATTCCTGAGGGTACCTCTTGCCTATCCATCAGACGGTATTCACTGAATACCAATTAAGAGATGTGCAATGCTGGGACTGGAGAGTTGGCTCAGTAGTAACAAGAACTTACTGTTATTGCAGAAGATGGGGGTTCAATTCCCAACACCCATATAGCCGTTCACAACCATCTACAATTTGAATTTCAGGGAATCTGACATCTTCTGTGAACCTTCACAGGCACTAGGTACACATGGTACATATACATACATGGAGGCAAAGCGTTCATACACATAAAATAAAAATAAAATAAATATGTAATATGACATGTGTACGTTGAATTTTTCAGAGATATTTCTGATAAGGAAATAAAAAATCAACCCAGGAATAATTACACACTCCTGCAATCCTACCATATCAGAGGTAGAGGCACAAGGATCATTGGAAAATCTGAGGCCAGTGTGGCTTACAGAAAAAGTTCCAAGCCAGCCATTACTACTTAGTGAAACCCTGTCTCAAAACCATGCTACCTACACCCATGAACATATGGGTAGTACTAAGTAGACTCAGTGGGCTATAAAAATAATTAATTAGTTGATCAATTAATTAAAAAGAAATGAGGAGGACATGGGAAGGCAGATGTGGAGGTATGGAAGGAGGTAGACTGGATATAACCTAATTACATTGTACACATGTAGGAAAATAGAGGGGAACAGATCTAGAGAGCTGGTTCTGTGATTAACAGCATTTGCTGCTCTTCCAAAGGACCAGAGTTCAATCCCCAGAACGCATCCAAGTTCAGAGGCTCACAAACACCTGCAATTCCAGCTGCAGGGATCCAACTCTTTCTGCCCCCCCCCAAACACACATACATTGAAAAAATACTTGAAACTAGCAAAAAGGTCAATCATTTAAAACCTTCATTTAAGGGTTTTCACAATGAAGAACTAGACCCATACTTAAGGAAAATGGTTGCTATGAAATGGTTGTGTCAGAGCCGCTGACTCCCGTTTACAAGGTGGCACTGACAAGTGGATGATCCATATGCAGCCATGGGAAGGGTCCCATGAATAACCAACAGCAAGGGAACATGGGAAGCATGCCGTTCTCAGTTCTCAGAGTATATTTTTTCTTTTTCTTTCTCTTTCATTTTTATGTTTGGTTTTGTGAGACAGCGATTCCCTGTATAACAACTCTGGCTGTCCTGAAACTCACTTTGTAGACCAGGCGGACTCTAACTTCTTTCTGGTATCTAGCAATTTTCCTGCTTGTAATTGAAGGGCCATCGCTTCTGCTTTGATTGTGATATTTTTAATTGTTGAGCAAAAGAAACATGAAAAAAGTATTATTTTGTCCTAGAAAATATGGCTAAGAGGAAACTTTCTGCCTCGTCCAACCGTGGGCTGACATGTACACTTGAAAAACAAAGTATAGCTGCTTTGGGTGGTGTCACTTTCTCCTTTCTGTGTGTGTGTGGTGGATGCTCCTGGTTGTTTGTATGTTTTTGAGACATTATCTCACAAAATCCAGGCTGATCCCAAATTCATTATGAAGCTAAGCTGACTCTGAGCCCTGATCCTCATACCACCACTTCCCTGGTGCTGGTCTTGAAGAGGCAGCCCCCTTTGGAGTGTCTGCCAGCGTGTGATCAGTAAAACCTAATGATAGGGTAGGAAAGAATTCTGCTCCGTCTCTCCAGAAATGATCGACTCTCAGCCTCAGAGCTCCTTGCAGGGCTGGGTCCTTCGGAAGAAGAAAACATTAAGCCGCCTACCTGCCATCTCTGATGTATAGTGCATGGACACCTGGACTGTGGGGCAGCTTTTACCAAGCTGTATTTTGACAGCTGCTAAATCTGCCCTCCATCAGCTTTAGTGAGCATGAGCTTCAAGAGAAAAGAGACCACACAGGGAGCTGTGCCAGCTTTGAGAGATAAACAGCCCAAGAGAGCCACCTGTGGCTGCTAGGCTACCGAGACTTAGACAGTTATGTGGAGAAGCCTGAAGGACTCGGGAACCCAATTCGCTCCAATCTACAATGGTAGCCTCCTTGGGATTCACTCAACTCACCTGGGGTCCTTGCTGTGGGCCAAGAATTTAGATTCCAGGTCTGGAACGGGCTTGCCTCTTGGGTTAGATATCCCCCTGCTCCGGTTATCATTAACACACCTGAAGCTATTGCTGACTTAAATAAATTCCAGCATCAAACCATCTCATTTTAAGTCTGGTACTGAGTGATTTCATACATAGTTAACATTTGCTGATTGTCTGTGTCTTCACTTCCATTTTCCTAATGCTTATTATTCTCATTATAGAGAGAAGCTGAGACTGTAGAAAAATTCAATAATAAGCCAGATTCCACAGAAAAGTAATAGCTTCTATGTAGACTATGTTGCTAAAAATATTTTGAAGTGTGTGTATACACACGCACACACACACATATATATTACACAAATTTTATAATATTTGATATAGACATTTACAAACAATCAATTTGTAAGCAATCCCAAACAGAGATAAACAAATAAAATAATCTATTCTGAGATGTGAAGTTAGAGGAGATAATCACAGTTTGACACAGGTTTCACAGCATAATAACATAGATTTCCAACTCATACAACAGCAGCATTGACTACCGGGATAAACTTCATGGCCTCTTTAACACCTCTGCTTCATGGAGAGACCTTGGCATGCATGCTTTTCCTTCCCGCCTTTAGCAAACACGGGAGGTGTTGAGTTATTTGTTCCTTGTTTGTTTTCTGATAGTCTATCACTGTGAGGTTAGAGCATTTGCATCAAGGTTTTTCTTTCTCCTGGATATGACTTTATTTTAAGATCACCCTCCCTGCCCTCTAAAGAAATGCAGTGGCGCAGACAAAGTAATTGCTCTGGGAAACTGACAACTAATTATCCCAAAGCAGAAAGAAGGCTGGACATTTAGATAATGAAATGTCAATCAGTGTAATGGAAGTGTCACTTACTTAATTCCTGCCTGGGCTTGAAAGGATTGCATACTATTTAGAGGTAGATCCTTGTTTGGGTGTACAGCCATGAGCACACACAGATGTATGTGCCCACTTACAGACCAATAGCATAGCTACCAAGGCTAGCGTGTAGGACAGTGTGTATATCTGTCCATCTGCCAACCTCCGGGAGCCTATCAAATGCAGCCTTCTGGCTCTGTGACAGGAAATCACACATCTGCAGCTGTGTTTCTTCAAATAGCCAGATCATTTGCTCAGAAGAAGCTGCAGTGCCCTTGACGTTGAACAGTACCAGAAATCTAACTCCAGACTATCAAGCAAGGATTTGAATGCGGAGAAAGAAAAATGTTCGCATGAATATGTATGGGAAGCCCAGTTCTGTCTGTGGGAATACCATAAAGGTGCATGGAAGAGAATCACATGGCTGTTTGTGAGAACTAATTTAGACAGGAGAGGAGGGAGGGCCCCTGCGGGTTATGAGATAATCCACACATCACATTATGCTTTGACTTCTTTGCTCCCTTGCAGTTCCCCCTCAGGCTGGATTCAGATTTTAACTCTTTCTTGGTTGTGTAAACAAGCAGTTTTAACCTCCAGAGCAAAGAGAAACTTCCTTCCTAGCAGGCAAATAACTTGTAATGAAAAGTCAGCATCATAATAAACCAAGTCTACTGCGCTCAGCTTCACTGCAGGCCCACCCCATGCTGGTGTCACTCACATGATGATTGCCAATGGCAGTTTCGGCTATAATAATAAACGCAGACTAAAACTTACTTCAAACTGATGGCTGAAAATATGGGAATGTCTTGCATTAGTTCTAGAAGGTGCAACGAGGCACTGTCAGATCACATGGCCTCTGATGCTCTGAGGTGGGCTCTTCCTCCCCTCAGGATCACATGTGTAATCTGTGAGCTCCTTCCTTCCCTTTTCAGTTTTTCCTTGGCTCCAGGCTAGAGTTTCAGTCTTTGACTCCTATATCTGAGTGATTTCTGCATCTATATCTATTGGCTCATTGACTGACTGATAGATTAAGATAGACAGCATTTCGTATGTAGCCCAGGCTAGTCTCATACTACTGATCCTCCTGCTCTGCCTCCCAAGTGCTATAATGATGCAAAATCACCATGCCTGGCTCCATGACTATCTTGAATTGTAATATAGTATATAATAAATATAACATAAAATACAGTATATTTAATTATAGGCAGAGTTTTCTGTCTTTCCTGGTCCCATAGTTGTTCATTCCCAAAGAAACACACAGAGGCTTACATTAATCATAAACTGGTTGGCCTATTAACTCAGGCTTTCTTATTAACTCTTACATCTTAAATTAACCCATAATTCTTGTCTGTGTTAGCCACATGGCTAGGTACCTTTTATCAGTGAGGCATTCTCATCTTGCATCCTCTGCATCTGGGTCACGATTACAGACTGAGTCTTACCTCTTCCCAGAATTCTCCTGTTCTGGTCACCCCGCCTATACTTCCTGCCTGGCTACTGGCTAATCAGCATTTTATTAAACCAGTACAACTGACAAACCTTTACAGGGTACAAGAACATTGTCCCACAGCATTTAATTAAACAGGTATAACTATATACTGCACTATATAAGATAGTACCTTATTGTTATTTAGGGAGTTGTAAGACAGACTCTCACACGGTTAAGAGTAGCTTGAAACTTATGAATTGAGGTGGGTATCAACCTATATGAGGTATGTATAAAATACCATAAATAAATCTGTTATTTTGCTACTAAAATCAAATGAAGCATATTTTCAAAAAGAAAAACCAGCTAATGATAAACTAGAAGCATTGTGGTCAAGTCAACCTGAGAACCAGAACAAGCAACTGAGGGCCTGGGAGAAAGTCTCTGAGCCCACTGACATGTGCCCTGTGGAGCCCTACATTCAAATTACCTTTAAAAAATGAAGTCACTTGGGGACTGGAGAGGTGACTCAGTGATTATAAGTACTATAACCACTTCTCCTGTTGAGGACCTGGACTCAATTCCCAGCATTTATCCAGCATCTATATGAAAATTCACAACTGTCCGTAACTCTTGTCCATGGTATCCTATGCCCTTTCCTGGTCTCCTCGGGCATGCATGCACATGGTGCACAGACATGCATGAAAGCAATATGCCTACATACATAAAATAGTCAAACTTAAAGAAAATGTCACCTTAACAGTGTCTGTTATAGCAGAGACTTGTCAGGGGAGGATGGCTCAGCAGCCCACTGCAGGATGTCACAGCCATTGTAATTAATAAAAATGTTGTACATCCCAATAGTCAGCAACTATTGTGTCAACAACTACTGTGTCTCGTTGTTTCTAATCTTGATGCTGCTTTCCTTCAGACCATGTCTGCAACTAGAACCCTCTAGTTTTAACTCGATGGGTAATTTTACACAAAGTAATAAGAAGCTAATTAAATATTTCCCATCGTGGTTGATACTTTGCAAAAATACAGATGCTGTAAAAACATCAACACTCAAAGCAAAGCCTTAAAAAGAGATGGAATGGGTGGTTGGAACTGAAGAGACGGCAGTGTAGGGATCACACCAGGTGAAAGCCCATAGAAAGGACTCCCTGCACAACAGACTGGGTGGAACCATGAATGGTCTGTGTCTCCTACTGCTGGGCTATATTGTAAGGAGAGCTCCAGGTGGCAGCCCAGGGACCAAACTCAGGCTGCATGTGGCTGGAGTCAAATATGAAAGTTTGGCTGCAAAGCCAACTGGGTTATCCCCAATAACAGAAAGGCGATCTGAGACTTCTCACTCAGTCTCTGGGATAAGGACTGTCACTGGGAAGAGGAGACACACCTGAGCACATCAGTGCAGAATAAGAAGCCAAAGCAGGTGGCTTCTAACTCAACATGGAATTAGAAAGAGCAAAACAACTAGGAGGTTTTACATTTCAGTTTGTTAGAACGATTGCTGTATATCAAGCTCAAATGTGAGTCTAAAGAGAAAGTAGCCAAATAACAACAAAAGCAGTCATGAAATCAAATTGACTCTTCCTAGGAGAGTTCTCTGAATATTTGCAGACATGCAAGTCTGTCTTTCTAGACGTAAAATGTCAAGGTTCTCAAGTGGAGAAATAACAATAGGGAACGATCCAAATGGTCCTTGTTGGTATAAAGGAAACTAGAATCCATTCTCTAGTGTTTATTGACTTCAGGGGAAAGAGAAACATTTTCTTTAGTGGTGTATCTATAGAGAAGGTGCTCCACTAATTATCCACACTCAGGCAAGTGACTCTCGCTAAGCTCTAAGACACACACACACACACACACACACACACACACACACAGAGGACTTGGGGCAGGAGCCGTGTTGATAGGAGTGTGCATAGGAGGGGAGTGGTAGGGAGATGAGAGACAAATGGAGAAGTGGGAGGGACTAAGGCTCGCTCTGTAAGTATGTGGAAACAGCGTGTTAGAATACAGCTTCTACAATGATGAGGGCCATGAAGCTCAGGAGACTGTGGCATGACCACCTCCTGGGAGCTCTGTGGGGGTAAATCTGGCTGTTTTCATTTCCATATCTCTTGCCAACCCTGGATTATAAAAGCTTAGATTTAGAATGGAGTCTACTTTCCACACATACTTCCCTCTCCTGCCACAGCTAAGTCAACTTTATTTCTGAAGATTTCACCAGATGTCCTCCCAGGAAACACATCAGTGGGCTCAGAGATTTCCTCCCAGGCACACAGATCCTAGCTCTTGTCCTTAAGCTGATGTGACCATGGCACTGCCAGTGTTATCTTTGGCTGCTTTTCAAAAATAGGATTTATTAGATATTTAATTATCATACAAAGTAACAGAGTTCCTTCTGGAATTTTCCTGCATGGGTGTTTGATACCTCAATTTATAGACAGTTACTTTTAAGCCAACCTGAGCATGTGAGACTTTACCTTATAACCCCTAAAGAATAATAAAGTAATATGTTATATGGTGAAGTACCTTAATCATAGCAGCATATCATGTTATATTTAATTACATATTACATCACATTATAGCAACTGCATACAGAGATGTGCGTCCACTCCCTCATTCCACAACACAGTGGCCATTCGGTAGTGTAATTCCTTTAGCCACCCATAAGGCTGCACTTCCGGGCTCAGAGGCCAGCATACATCTCCCA
>LOEQ01004269.1:250632-266781 GCA_001685075.1 Bramus lutescens
ACCGGCCGGGGATCGCGGCTGCTCTGAAACATTTTTAAAACTTAGCCTCTGGAAACAGTCCCCAAATGTCCACCTGTAAACTGCCTCACCATGGTGTTTATCAGAGCAGCAGAAGAACTACTAATATGCTATTATTGCTGTTATTATCATCATTATTATTACACTATTATTAAAATTTGTTTCTTGACAGATCTTGTGGTGAAAACTTGTATTTCCAACTACTCAGGAGCTTGGTGGGCACAGGTTCAAGACCTGTCTGGGACACAAAGTGAGCAAGTTTATAGCCAGCCTGGGCAACTTAGCAAGATCCTGTCACAAAGTCTAANAAAAAAAAAAAAGAATGGGGATCATGCTCAGTGGTTGAGAGTGCTTGCTTATATGAGCTCTGGGTCCTTCCCTCAGTCCAAATGAAAGAACAAAATAGATAAAAAGAAGCTAAAAAGTAGATTGCCTTAGTAGTTATATTGCTCATTGTTGAAAAAGACAGAAACAAAGCCTGGCTGCTTTAGTCTACCGTGACAGTGTAAGATGCAGGGAAATGAGCTTTAATTGAGTGTTTATTGTGCAGAGGAAGGATCATACTCAGGAAAACACAAACACTGGAGTGCTGAGCTAAGCGTCTACCTTGTAACTGACACATTTGTTCCCGTTTAGGGTCATTTCCCACCTTTAAGGTCCTGTGATATCATCAGGAAAGAGATGTGAACGTCTCAAACTCTCCCTGTTGAGACACACTAGGAATCTCCATCTCATCCCCGGGCTGGCTAAAGTGATAAGCCGAGTCTTCTGGAAGGCGTCCGAGAGCAGAAAGTAGGTTAAAAGAGTCTTCTTGGCAGACAAGAAAGAATAAAGATGTACACAGGACACTACAAAATGACATCAGAGGAGACAGCAGCGAATTTGCTCCCTGGAAAAAAGAAGAGGTGATGTGAGCTGCAGCTGAAGATGGTGGTGGATATCCAAATGACCCAAATGGAGTGAAGGATTCTGTGGATGACTGCAGGCTTGGGGACAAATGACACCAAGCACAGAAAGCCTCTATATGCAGGCAGCTCAGAGACACAAGCTTAAGACCTCCAGGCAGTGAAGCAAATGTGCAGACACTGTAAAGGAGGGAGCTCCTTCCTTGTTGAAAACATGTCTTCAAAGTCTCTCTCCCCATTTTCAGCCATGCTTGACTAACAATCTCTATAGCACAGGGTGACTCCTGACTCACCTAGATCAAAGAGTACATTTCTGGGTAAACTGGCCAATGAATCGTAGTAGAACAGAGGCTAAAGGTCCCCTGCTCCTAGAGATCTACACGTTTAGGATCCCGAAAAGCAGACCTGCTGAGTTTTGCTGAGATGTTTTCTGAACAGCTAACCTGCTAAGGATTTTTCTAGACTGGTTTTTACTTCCACACAAGGTTTCACAGTTTAATCCTGACTGTTCCTAAGAGAGCAACCTGATAGCAGCCTGTGGACCAACTGAAGCTCCGAGGGGGGTCAAATCTCAAGGCTTCTGATGGGGTTTAACTTATATTTGGCAGTCGGGAGACCTATACCCACAATTCAGTGCAAATTTAACTCGAGGTTAATTATTCAACCTCCACTCTGTACAGCTTCCTAAATGAAAGCCCAACTCCCCTCTGAGGAAACATTCTGTTAAGACATTAAGAAAGACTAATGACATCACTACGGTTTAAATATTTTAAGGCACTGGGTTGTAAGAGTTGCTGGCTATCACCATCAGTTCTAATGGTTATAACCATGACATGGTCGAGTGGATGAGGGATAGAGTGAGCACATAGCTTTTGTTTCAATTCCACCCCTCGCATTAGCTCTTTCTTTTAAGCTGCACTATATCAGCTTCCATTTCTAATACTTTATTATTAAAATAATAAGTTGATTTCTGACTTACAAAAGGCATATGTGGGATAAGGAACATTTTTAAAAGTTGATTGAAATAAAACAGGTCCACATTTTAAAGATTACTGTGGGACAACAAATTGAACCAAAAGAACTCAAAAGTCATTATAGTGTCTGTTTATGGAAGTGTGAAATAATCCTTTCTGTCAGGAGAAGGTCTCCGTGTTCTCCAGTGATGTGCACAGAGGTAACACACTTTTGTTCTCTTGCAGCAAACCCTGCTTACACTCTGCTCCAAAAACATGGAGAGATCCATGAAAAAAGTTTTGTTTTTAAAGAAAAGAAGTAAGGGGCATTACAAAACTGTCCTTGAAACCACAGCTTGTCAGATAACCTCTCCATCTCACAAATGTCCTGAGGTCATGAAGGTCAACAGGGCTCTCCAATCAGTTCTGCGAACTGCATCCCAGGGTGCAAGACATCAAGATGGTGCAGTTATAATATTACAGTAGCTGAAATGTTTAACCATAGGCCTGTTGGACCAGAGAAAGTGTGTGCTTACTCTGCCACTTGCATCCACACAAATATTCCAGAAGCCATTTTCCCTTGTCCCATCTCTACTTGGCATGACAATTGTGTGCTTATGTAAGCAACAGTATCACAGAAAGGATATAGAAATGTGGCCAGTTCCACTTTCCAAAGTATCAAACCATGGAACAGTTGGTTTTATATTTTTTAATACTTCATGTTTTTTTTTAATTTTATGTTTATAATCTACTATATGCAAAAGAGAAACCATTATTCTTTTGAATAATTTGATAATTATGTAAAATGCATTTTGAACACATCCACTACCCTAACTCCTCCCAGATCACCCTCACCTCCTTATCCAGCCAAATTTATGTTTTCTTTAAAAAAAAAAAACACAAAGCATAACAAAATAAAAAGGACTTTTTGTGTTGTTCAATTGTCTTGGGAGTAGGAATGCTCTGGTGTATAGTCCACCTATCAGGGGTCACATTATTAAAGAAAACTGGCCTTCCCTCTCTCAGTAGTTACCAGATACCAACAGATTCTCAGCTGCTGGTGTGATTTCATGTCCACCTACTACCTCCATTCTGGAATTTTGTGTGGCATGAACTTTTGCTGGCCTGTGTGTGCTACTGCACTCTATGAGTTCATATGTAAAACTGACCTTTTGTATCCAGAAAACACTCTTCCCTTGAAGATAGTCAACACCTCTGTCTTTTCCACCCCATCTCTCAGGAGGAAACCTTGGGGGTGATAGGTACATCCTATTCAGTATTGATGTCTCCCAAGATTCTTATGTTCTACATGCTGACCAGTTGAAGATCTTTGTGTTAATTGTCATCTACAGCAGTGGTTTTCAACCTGTGGGCTGCAACCCCTTTGTGGGTTGCATATCAGATATCTTTCATATCAGCTATTTACATTACATTTCATAACAAAAGCAAAATTACAGTTATGAAGTAGCAATGAAATAATTTTATGGTTGGGGTCACAACAACATGAGGAACTGTATTAAAAGGTCCAGTATTAAGAAGGTTGAGAACTACTGATGTCCCGAAATAAGAAGCTTCTCTGAAGATGGTTGAGGGATCTATGGGTACAGCAATCAGTCATCATGAGTCAGTTTAAATAGTCTGTCCATTAATTGAATAGTACTATTGGGTTCTTCTCCTACGACCTATGAGCTATCTAGTTACAGGTTCATGACCTTGTTAACTGTAAACAGATTGTTCTTTGGTTTCCTGGCTACTCAGACCTGAATAATCACACAGAAACTATATTAATTGCAACACTGTTTGGCCAATGGCTCAGGTATATTCCTAACTAGCTCTTATATCTTAAATTAACCCATTTCTATTAATCTGTGTATCACCACGAGGCTGTGGCTTACCAGTAAAGTTCTGGCATGTTTCTCCTTCAGCAGCTACATGGTGCCTCTCTGACTCTGCCTTCTTTCCTCCTTTATCTCTGCTTGGATTTCTTGCCTTAGGCCTGCCATAGGCCAAATCAACTTCCTTATTAACCAATGGTAACTAAAACATACAAAGGGGAATCCCACATCAGTCAACAGTGTCCTTTATGGGTTCCAGCTTATGGAGTGAACCTTGGATCCAAACAGAAAGTGGTTGATTACCCCTGTAACATTTGTATCATCAATGCACATGTAAGAATATCTTGTCTGACCAGTCATTATTGTAGGTCACAGAGATCACAATTGGTGAGTCTGACTGTTATTTTTCTACCTTCTATCATGATGAAAGATAATCAGTAGGGATGAAACCTCAAAGTGAGTATCATCTTTATTTCTCCATGTTCTATGATTCAAGTACATGACATCTTTAGAGTAGGGCCATACTATCAAATTCTGAATGGTAATCAAGAGCAGTAGAAATTGCCTGCAATTGGTGTGGGGGAGGGGGCATCATCTACAACATTCTATGGACCAGCAACAACTCAAAGAGATCACTCATTCATGGTACTCAGGTTTTCATTTGTTAGCATGAGGTATCTCGTTGAGGTATTATCCCCTTGTTATAGGGCATAGCCATCTAACTTCTTTTTGTTTATGTACATTTTGTATATTTTGGAAATAATCTGAAGTAGTGGGTTTCTATATAACCTTAGCCATTGGGGAAAATAAATTAAAACTACTTTGAGATTGCATTTTATCCTAATCAAAATAGCCAAAATGAAACAAACAAACAAACAAACAAAAACAAATAACAGCAGATGCTGATGTAGATGTGTGTGTGGGAGGGAGTTAGGAGTCTTTATTCACTATTGTTAGGAATACAAACTGTTGCAGCCTCTATGGAAATAATTGTGGAGGTTCCTCATAAAGTTGTAGTTGGATGGGCTATAAGATCAAGTTATATCATTCTTAGGCATATACTCAGAGGGTTTTATATTTTACTGTAGAGATACCTGTTTATCCATGTCCATTGTTGCTCCATTCACAATAGCCAGGAAGAGGAAACAGCCTTGTTGGAGGAGGTCACTTCTTGGGTCCCAGCCACCCGGCTAGCTTAGACCCAAAATGATTACACAGAAACTGTATTAATTAAATCACTGCTTAGCCCATTAGCTTTAGCTTTATTGGCTAACTCTTATATTAATTTAACCCATTTCTATTAATCTGTGTATCTCCACATGGCTGTGGCTTACTAGGTAAAGTTCCCAGTGTCTATCTCTGGTGGCTCCATGCTTCTTTCTAACTCCACCCTTCTTTTCTCTCAGCATTCAGTTTAGTTTTCCCTGCCTAGCTCTGTTTTCACCCAAAGCAGTTTCTTTATTCATTAACCAAAAAAAGCAACACATAGACAAAAGGACCTCCCACATCACAGCCTAGATGTCCATCAGCTGACAAATGAGTAATGAAATTGTGGGGCTTTACACAATTGAATATTATTCAACTGCTACAAAATTGAATGATACAGTTCAAAAGTAAATGGATGGAACCGCCAAAAATCATTCTGAATGTGGTAACTCAGATTCAGATAAACAAACATACACATTCTTTCCTGTGCGGAGATTAGTTTTGGATCTTTAGATATGTTTTTCATTAGGAATATCCATAGTGGTTAGGTAGTTAGGAAGGGTTCATGGGTGAGGAGGGACTCTTTCATAAGAGGGAAGGTAGCGTATAGTGGTATTTAGAGAAAGAAGGGGAAAATGGAACAGGAAGGATGGGGAATGGGAGGTCAGAGAAAGGAGGAAGTATAGGGAGAAACAACAAACACTAAAAGCCTTTGGAAAAGAGCAGTTGAGTTTTGCTTTAATGAATCTCTTTATCTAGAATGAGAGGGGGAAGGGCAGGCAGCTCAGAATGGAAGAGAACGGCTGTGGCTGTGAATGTCATTCGCAGAGGAGCACATACTGCCAATGGCTGACACTTTTCCCCAGTGTCCCCAGTGCCCGCCATGAGAAGTCACACTCATGATATAGAGGAGTAAGTAGATACTGTTGCACACCAGGATGGTGTTGTGGAGTATGTTAAACGCATCCTAGCTGGGGCCAAATTACTCAAAGTCGTGGAATTGTATATATCTATCAGAAACGGGATGCACAAGTTTGAACTAATGTTGGATTTCATGTGCAACCAAATCAGGTTTAGGTTTGAAAATATGTTCAGGATCTAAACGAAGGAAATGTTTCCTAGAAGCATTTGGATATCCCAAGGAAAAAAATGCTCTCCCAGTGTGGCAGAAAGCACCCAAGGTGAGATGAAGAGACTCCACCTCTTCTTCAGTATTCACCAAGAATGCATTCTTGGACAAGAATCTTTGGAACCCTTCGTTGTTATCCAGTCACCTTGGAATCACGCACCCATTCTGCTTTGCTGGCTTAATGTGAGGTTTTTGTGAAAAAAATAATTATCAAAGAAATTAAAACTCAGAATTCTGAGATATGCAAATGGGAGTTAAGTAATCTAAGCAATTGGAGGAATTACTTCTAGACAGACTAGATCAGAGGGGTCTCTGCTCTGTGGGCATGAGGTGGGAGTTAGGCAATGCACAGTACTCCTAAATTCTTTCCAAGTGTTGTCAAATGCTATTAGAATTACTGCATCTGTGTGGAGCCTTAATTGTGAGCATGCTCTTCATGCTTCTGTGGTGGACGAAAGTCAGAAGTGGGCCATTTGATAGGAGCTCACCTTATTGCTGGGCAGCCCCGAGAAGGAGCTGTCAGCTGGGGAGAGCCTCTGCTGGGAACCACCTGCACTGACCTCAGGAAACCCCACTGCTCTGTTCACTTTATAGTCACACTGAGGACGTGTTGGCAGCTGCAGAGCACAAGATAGTCCCAGCTGGAGCTCGTTCCAAACATGACAGCTGGCTCTGAGGAACCATAAACAAGAAGCCTCCACGAACTCCAGGTGACCCTGTTTAACATGTGCCTGTACTCCTACCTCCAGATGAGGGACATTTCCCCTGGTGGCTCAGCAGAGGACCTGTGATTGGTGCAAACACAATCTCCAATTGCAAGAGGGCTTGTACCATAATTGTGATTGGTGAGAACCCCTTTGCCAGAGCCTGTAGGCATCCCCTCTGCTTCAGAAGCAGGTTGTTCAGCTGACGTTTCATGCAGGCTAGAAGACTTGGTAGGAAGGGTAGATAGAGTGTTAAGTGTTAAAACACTGTATGCTCTCTTCTGGCTTCTGTATGCACTCATAGACATACATGTACACACACACACACACACACACACACACGGTTAAATTAAAAAAAATTGTTAGAGTCAGAAGAACAGGAATTTTGCCTTAAGATTGTGTCTTCTAGAAATGTCAAAGAAGTCTTAACAACTTGGCTGCCTAAATAAGACCTTAACAACACCACCGGTAGACATGCTAATGTGGAAGGAAGGAGGAAGCAATAGACATGCTAACATGGCCCTGTAGCATGAGTAATAACAACCCAGAGACAGATATGATCAGAAAGCAAAGCAGCCAAGCTGCTAGAGAGCTCTTATCTTCAGACGGAAAAGAGAGCAAGTTCCTGTCTCATCCCACCATACATTCCTCTCTAGTGCGGGGATTAAAGGTGCACACCACCACTGCCTGGCCTGTAAGGCCAGCTAGTGAGGCTAACTTTGCCCTCTGTCTTTGGGTAAGCTTTATTTATTAAAACATAAGTAAAATATCACTATAACAGGCAATTTAGGAATGCTGAGCGTGGGAGAAACAGTTTTGCCCAGGGAATAGATCAGCCGTTAGTTACCAAATACCAAATGGTCAGCCCTAAAATTACATACATACAGCCAGCAACATATGGGCTGAGCAGATTGAATTTATATATTACGAATGTGTGTATACATGTACATACACATATATATGTATGTATATACATGAATATATACACATGCAGGTAAAGCAATTAAAGAAAAAGAGGCTAGAGGCCATGAATTTGAGAGGGAGTAGATGGGTACATGGGAGGGGTTAGAAGACAGAATAGAAAAATAACTATGTAATTACATTTTAATTTTTAAAAATTAAAAACATTACAGAGGGAAAAAAGCTACAGTGTTCTAAAGGATGGGTGGTGAGTAGAAAGGAGCAAACATAACAAACACCATGAGGAGCTGAAGACAGAAACTAGAGTATTTTTAAAAGAAGTCCACGGAGCTCTCATGGATTCCAGCATCCCAGGCTGGCAAAGCTTGCTACTGTCAAAGACACCCTGGGTCTGTAAACCATAATCTTAGCCACTGTAAGAAGAGAAGAGAAGGTCCCAACAATAGAGCATCTCTCAAGTACTGCCTGCTGCACTCACTCACTGCTGAAGGCACTGGACCACCGTGATTAAAGTTCAGAGCAGCCCAGGGCACCATTCTGGAGACCCATTGACATAAACTCTGGCTTCTGAAACATGGAGTAATCCCACCCCTACACTCTTAGGACTCAGAGCTCTAGGTCTGTCAGTCCGTCTTTCATAAGCCTGGGGACCACAGTGGCCAGGACTGACAGCAGTCCCTGAGCTTTCCATTGACACACAAACCAAGTCCCCAGCTATAGCGCATCTCATCGCTGCATTTGATCCATGAAAGACAGCTGTTCACACTGTAGAGCTGAGCATAGAGCCTCTTCTGGATGACTTATTAATAATTCTTTATCAAATTGAAGCCACCTAAATCTTTTCTTTGAACACAGCATGTGATAACACTGAGCAGAACTTCTCATGTTTTCCTTGATAGCGTCTCTTTATCGTTTTATTGGTTGAAGATATTCAGGCTCCAAAAGCTCGAACATCTTTCTAAGGATCACACAGCTAGTGAGCTGCAGTGTGGGAGTTCAAACCTAAGTGAGTTTTCCCCCAAAATGACCAAAAAATCAAAGGTAGAGACAGTTGAAAAAGCCAGAAAAAAAAAATACCAGGAGAACTGGAAAGACCTTTGCTATGAGACTCGGGGAGGAAACCATTTGATGTTTGCAGCCTAGGAAGTCACTGGAGATTGTTCCAGATTTTTATGTTGACATGAAAATCTTGTTTTAAAGTAGCTGCAGCCATCTGTTCGTTCTCTAATGATATAATTTAATTTTAATCTAATTCTGTTGAAAAGGAGCTTTGGTTTTCTCCCTCCGACCCACCATCATTACTATGGTAAAAAGTTGAGACAGGTATGTCACAGTGGATTTTTGACCGTCCTCAAGAAAACTAGCTTCTCAAAAAAATCATCCTGCAATAATCTTGCTCTTGTTACTGAATTCTTTCCTTCAAGAAAGAAGGAACCACAGATTAATTTATCCAGTATCACGGGTTTACTGATACGGAAGCTATTACAGTTCCCTCTGTTCTTGGGAGAGTGATTTAGCAAAATAATAAGTTGACTTGGACTGATAATGGGTTTGACCACTTTTTTCCCATTGCCTTCATTCCTCTTATTCCTTCATTTCTGTTTTTCATAATTATGTTAAGATTCAAAGTCCAGATCTCAAATAAGCCCTTCATTAAAAGGCGACTTTCCTTTCCTTCACAGAGTCGCTCTCATCCCCTTCCTTTAAACCCTGGCTGTACAACCGCTTTTCAGGGAAAACATCCACAGCCTGGAATCAACAGCAGCAGAGCCTTTCATTTACTCTCCTTTCTTCTCAGGACTGGGGGCTGATTTCGAAGCTGGGCTGAGCCATTGATTAGCTGTAGGGGTCGTTGAGCTCTCATTTCCTCTGGAGCAAAGGGCATCTGATAACCGTCTCCTCCCCTGAGCTGCTGCCCTGCAGACTCCAGAAACGCTGTGAATGTGATTAGCAACTGCGTCCTCCTGGCAGTTGCTTCCCACAGGACCCAGCTCCCCTCATTTGCATGTCTGTTGGCTTTCTCCTCTTTGGCAGAGAATAAATCCACTGGACAAGTTGCTCTTCCTTCTGTTCTTTCTCTTCTGTATTTTTCTTCTTCTTGGTGCAAGAAAGTTTTCAAATGAGTTATCTAGTGTGGTCATCATTTATATGTAAATCTTATACAGTTACTGTCACACAATCTTGACTTCAGCAATGGCAGAACAGTGTGAGCTCTGTTGCTCTGACTGCCTGATCCTTTCACTCCCTCAAGTACTCTGGGGAGTAGTCTGCAGCCGAGGCCCAGTCTCTGTGGGAGAGATTGTGTTCCCACCATACACCAGGCGTGTGTGAGCCCTGCCTTGGTAAACATAGGTCCTCCCTTGGTCCTGGGAGACAATCATAGGTGCCCTTTACTCTAAATCATCAGCCACATCATTGAGCAACCAGGCTCCCAACACAACCTCCATAGCGGACCCACTAACACTCTGGCTCTCCTACCCCAAATCCTCTTAACCTTTCCCTCTTCACGTTTATTTGTCAGTTTTATGCTGTGGACAAATTACCAGGTGGCAAAGACAGGGAAATACAAAATTTCAAGACTCCTGCCAACTCCCCATTGAAGCCATAAACATGAGAGGCAGTTCACCGCCTCCCATTTCAGTTGGCAGCACAGATTTACTTCCCACAAGACAGCACCAGACCCCCAAATTTGGAGCATTCAAGCACATTGTGCTTGAAGACTCACGGTCCTGATGCGAGCAGAAAAGAAAATATTAGGCTGTGTATACTGAGTGGCCTTGTCTTATTTTCTTTTTTTAAAAGATTTATTTATTTATTATGTATACAACATTCTGCCTAGATGTATGCCCTCATGCCAGAGGAGGGCGCCAGATCTCAGTACAGATAGTTATGAGCTACCATGTGGTTACTGGGAATTGAACTCAGGACCTCTGGAAGAGCAGCCAGTGCTCCTAACCTCTGAGCCATCTCTCCAGCCCCTGCCTTGTCTTATTTTCAAGCTGAGAATAGAAGTATCCGAGCATCATACGAAGTCAGTGTATGACCCTAATATCAAAGACACCCTGTATTGGCAGTCATAGAGGAAACAGGAAGAATTCTCGGAAATCAGACCAGTTTCTTTTCTACCACATCCTTGATCTATCCCTTGGGAAGCTACTTAATTTTTCAACTGCAGTACTCTCATAAAAATAACCGAAAATTTGAAAAGCACCTAATAGAATATTTGTGAGACTAAAGAAAGATAACATATAAATCTCAGCATACCACCTGGCGTTTAGCAGGCCCTCAACTAAAATTACCAATTAAAAAGTCTTATATCCACTAAAATGAAGAAATATTAAGGTAAAAGAAAAGATGTTTTCTGGGCCCTCAAGGATCTTGTCTCATTCTGCTTAAACAGCTGGATCCAGAGACTGAGTATATAGTTCTGTGGCTGAATGTATGCTTAGCCTGTAAGAGACTGTGGGTTTAATTCCAACACCCCCCACACACACACACGTATACAACCTCACTAGGTGGTCACTAGGTGTTAATTTCATTTCACCCTGCCCTGCCTTTTCCTCTTCAGCTACTAAGACCTATGATCAGGACAGGATTTTATGTCCCGTAAGAACACTGCTTTGGGCATCGAGGAAGGACTATTTTGGACAAGATCGCTGTGGACATGTCTGTTACTCCTGATAAAAAACAGACTCTAGATGACACGATCTAGTCCATCCTTATCCTGCACTGCCTAATTGTTAGTGTGCCATCATCTCTCACGAGATGGCTCCCAGGGCAGCATAGACGGAGGGTGGAGTTTTCTGAACCATGGTTTGTGTTTCATTTACATAGTTCATCTCATTCAAGTTCTATAATGATTCTTGAGAAATGCAGAGAAATAACTCATAAAACTACCAAAGCCCATCCAATAGATGACCGAGCCTGGATCCCAAGTCAGACTTTGTGGCCTGTAGAGCTTACTTACCGATTAAAAGCCTGTCAACTGAGGCATATGTGCAGCTGGGCAGGGCTAGGCTGCAGCTGTGGTCAGCAAGTGTGTTTCTAGTTTTTGCAGGTATCTTTCCCCAGCCCCACACAACTGATTTCCCTTGAAATACAGAGAGATCAAAACTGTTTATGTATACCAATAAAACTATCTCATATGACCAGAGGTTATAGAGAAAACCCATCCTCTCCTTAGCAGAGCCTTCGTCCAGCATTCAAACATTCAGTTTCTGTGTGCAGCTACCAGTGTGCTTCCTGGAAAAGGTTTCTAGAGGAGGGGACCCTGCACATGATGCTGGTCCAATAATTACGTATTTTTGTTGCTTAGCTACAAATAGAAATTGATGTTTAAGACACAGGCAGCAGCTAAGAGACAGGAAAGACAGCACAGTGGACAAGGGCACATAGGGCTTTTGCTGGTGATAAACACCAGCTGCCAATGAAAGCATGATTGGGGAACTCTCCCTTGCTCTAAATCTACAGACATGAATCTAAGACCTATGTACGTAGTCTTATCACAGGCCACTGTTGAGTTGACGCTCATGTAAGCCCTTGTCTCTAGCCTCTATCTTTGGAGGCCCCATCCCTGTGCCCACCAGACGAGCCCATCAAAATCTTGACCACGTCCTCAGCCTATTTAAAGTGCTTCCCTGGACCGTTTCCTGGTGGTCTCTTTTTCTTTCCCCTGGTGGTCACGTTAGCGGCCTCCCGGTTCCACCCGAGAGCACAGGAATCCCATTAAACCTGGATATTTTTTAATTTGGCTTGTTGTGATTTGGCTTGATTGGGATTTTTTGCATCGGCAGAGAGCTCGCCTTAGGAAAAAATTTCTAACAACTCAGACAGAAACACAGAAGATTTAAACCTTTTTCAGATAGCCCAGAAAGCAGTCAACGAGGACTTTGGTAAAGTTTTCTGTGTGGTGGAGGCATTCGTTTTACGTCAGCTGAAATTGAGAGGGCCTTTCCTGGGAAAGTATCTGTTAGTTCACAGTCTCCTTAGCCAAATGGAGCATCTCCCCTCTGTCATCTTCCTTGCCAAGCTCCAAGTCAGCATCCGAAATCCTCAAATGAGTCTAGCTAATTGAGTCTCCTCACACTGGGGGTGACTTTCTCGGATGGCTCCCTCCCAGCATTCTTGGCACTTCTAATCCTGTTAGCAGCCTCCCGGAGGTCATAGAACATTAATGCGATTTTATCTGATTTTTTTTTTGCCAATGCCCTACAAAATGCATCAGGTTATTAGTGACTTTTATGTCATGTGGCTTTAGCAAAATTGAATGTTAATGAGACGTGATTGGGTAGCAAATTATAGCAATAGGGTGCTTGTCATCTGTAATCGCAGCATGGGTTTTAGTTTGGAGAGGGGGTCCACAATTTAGTTTACTTAACGCTAATTTCTGAGGCACACAAAGGCACTGAAATTCATAACAGATGATTAGGGTTTTCATTGCTGGGCAGTGGAGCAGCCTTGCATGCTACAACGATGATGCAGGCAAGCAGAGCATGAAATCGGCCATAGCACTTCCTCGAATGTCCCATTTCCTACCCCTCCCCCAACAAAAGGGACAGAAGGAATACAGAACCATGAAAGGGATGGAAGTCTTATCTAAAATAAACTTATTAAATGAGACAGAATCTTTATTAAACAGTCAAGAGTCAAATAATTAGACAGCTTTTCTTGCCATTGAATTCCTAGCAGAAATCAATGCGCATTATACAGCAGCAGCCTCTGATACCGCAAAACACCCAAGGACAGTGAAAGACTGTAATTTATTGAAATATTTCATCAGCGTAATGGTCGAGAGACGGAGTGCAGTTTTTCTGCAGAGGACAGCTTAGCTCTTACTCACTTTTGTATGTCTCAGGAAAGTCACTTGCGTATTCTCCCCAAATGCAGTGTCTCCCGTACAGAACCCTAACTATCCACCGCAAAGGACCGCCTCTACTTCTTAGTGTCCTGAAGAAGGATAAGCTGCTTTATCCTTTTGCACTTTGTCAGTCAGCTGCGGATGGTGCTACCCAGAGGATGCAGCCCATTTTCAGATAATACGGTGACTCAGGCAGGTTTGCTACATTCTGTGCTGATTTGCAGTGTCACAGGACACCAAAGAGACTTTAGCACTCAAACACTCCTGCATAGCTCAGACTACATGCTTGACCCTTTCTGTGAAAACTTTAGTTAGTTCCAACAACTTTTGGGGATCCAAACAAATATTTTTGATTACAATCCAAAATTTTGGGGGAAGATTTGATTGTAAAAGGAGAGGAAATTAAAACTTTAGGTCCAAAGTTAAGCAAGTAAAATGTTTCCCTGTGGGGCTGGCAAGGTGGCTCAATGGAAAAAGAGCTTGCTCCATAAGCATTAGGACCAGTGTTCAGATCTACCAGGTCTGCACAAAAGACAGGCAGATACAGTTGAGTGTGTTTGGGAGAAAGAACAAAAGGGATCCCCTGGGAAAGCTTACCAGCTAGATTGTGTAGCTCGATTGGCAAAAATCCTAGTTCAGCTAGAGACCCTCCCTCAATAAATAAAATGCAGAATGAATGAGAAAAACACACAACACCAACTTTAAGCCGATACACAACCACAGGCATACACACACACACACACAGGTGTACTTGGACACACAAGTGTTTTTACACATGTGAGCACTCATTTATAGATTCACTCAAACCACACACTTGTACATCCAAAACAAAAATGATTTCTGCTTATTGTCATCATGAATGGTGTATTTCAGTTACTTGCAAATTTCCTAATGACTTGAAGGGGCTCTTGTACCTAACTCCAGTGCCAGCTGTCTTCCACTCTCTCCTTAACCACCTTAGGTCTTAATAGTATAATGTCACTCCTTTCGATCTGCTCAAAATCCTTGCATCTGAATTTGGGGAATAAAAGCAGATGAACCCTTCTTTGCTCTTTAATGGGATGACATGAACTGTAAATTGCCTGGCCTCTGACTGTTAATTGCTAGGACATTCTTCATGTCAGGTTTGGAACATGTAGGCCATTTCCTGACTTATACACCTGGCGCTTCAGGATTGATGGGACAGCAAGAGCTGGCAAGGATTTTGCTCCATGGATATCGGCCAGATAGATCTGCTTCCAGCAGTTAAGTTTCCAGCTACCTGGGTTTCTAACATGGCAGCCAGCCGGCTTTCTCTTGTGATTTGGGAGACCTAAGCAGAAGCTGGGAAATTTACTGTGAATGCCTAAACTAAGAAGCCCAGAACATGTCTTCCATCACATTGCAGTGGCCAAAAAGCCCCCAAATCCACCCCTGACCTAAAGAGAGAAAGTATTTCTAAATAAGAAGAGTCACTCTGAAAGTATAGACACTTGAATGTATGCCATAGGCACAGGACAATGAAAACAATGATTATGTTCAAATGAGAACTGTATAATTGAAGAGGAAAATCCTGTTAGAAAACACAGTTCCATATTGCTAGGAACACGGAATTAATTCTTAGGTGCCTATTGACGAAGATATGGAAAGAATCATGCGATGACTGATTTTGTTTGTCAATTTGACACTCCTGAAAGAACCTTAATTGAAGAAATCAGATTTGTCTGTGGGCATGTCTGTGGAGCGTTTTCTTAGTTTCCAATTGAGGCAAGAGGGCTCAGCCCATTCTCGTGGTACCATTCAGAAGATTACTAGAAACTATAGCATTTTTATGTAACCCAGCTGATCCTGAGCTATAAAGAAAGGGGCTGAGCAAGCAACTAAACAGCTTTCTACCATGGTCTCTACTTGAGTCCCTGCCTTTGCTTCTCTTGATGGTGGACCTGTAAGATGAAAGAAACCCTTTCCTCATCCATGTCGTTTTGGGATCTGGTGTTCATTGATCACAGGAACAGTAAGCAAATGCAAACAAACTAATATTTAAGATTCATTAAATATTTCTGAAAAGTTATGCTGTATCTTTAGCTAAGGCAATTTTTTTAAAATTATCTCCCAAGTTATACAGGAATATTCCTCAAACACAAGCACTTGACACATACTTGGTCTGGCTGAGTTTTTCCTACTTCGTGCTTTTTGACTCAGTTTTGCAGCTCGCCATGTCTGCAGTGACTTTAGATACATACTTAAGTCGAAGATTAAGAAGAGAAGACACACAGGAGAAAGGGGAAGAGAAAGAAATAGGTTGACAGAAGGTTGGCAAGCTTATTCGTGTAGTTTTATACATGAGAAACACAAATGTCTGTAAATATATACCAAAAATATTTTCAATATGTGAAGCAGTATAAATTAGAAACAAAGACTCTCATTAATATGGAAACGTGCACTCCCTCTCTATAAGCAATGGATTATTTTTGATCAAGATGATTGAATATTAAGCATAACCTTTTCTATGGCTGACTCTAGGCTGCCTTGACTTGCCACGCCTATGCGGGCACCTGCCTAACAGAATGTTTCTATGGTGGGAGTCAGCGTCAGGTGAGGGGTGAGAGCTTCCCGGAGCGAGGCCCCCTGCAGATCCTTGG
>LOEQ01004270.1:669-24641 GCA_001685075.1 Bramus lutescens
GTGATCAATCCGGTCTCTCTGAACGTGGCTGACAAAGAGAGCTGACTGAGAAGCAAAGGACAATGGGTCTGGGTTTTGATTCTACTTCATGTTCTGGCTGTGTTGGAGCCTAGTGTATGTGAATGCTCACCTTCCTAGACCTCGATGGATGGGGGAGGACCTTGGCCTTCCCACAGGGCAGGCAGGAAACCCTGACCTCTCTCTGGACTGGAAATGGAAGGGGTGGGTAATGGGGATGGGGGAGTGAATTGGGAGGAGGGGAGGAGATGGAAATTTTTAATAATAATAATAAAAAATCTAAAAAATAATCAAAAAATAAAAGAAAAATGAATATTTACTGTTAATTGTATTGGCGCATTAACAATTTATGGCATTTACTGTGATAATATATAGCAGTTAAATTTATTTGAAGCATGAAGGCAATGGAAACATTTCATTGTCAATCCTCCCACTTCTATCTATATCAGCAATGGATCCCCTTGCATTGACCTGTGTGTAAAGGGGGAATATAATGTCGATGATGACTTATTAATGATAAAAATCATTGTTTGACTTCTTTGTGTTCTTGGAATATCTCTTTAAACACATATCACATTTCGACAGTCACAATGAGAAAGACCCAGGAGGAATTTGAGGTTCACACTTGATTTTCTGGTGAAGAATGACTTAACATTTGTTTTTCAGCATTTAATAAATGAAAGGTTATTTAGTTTAAAAGTTGTTTTTATTATCTTGAAGTGTGTGTGAAGAGGGAGAGAGAGAGAGAGAGAGAGAGAGAGAGAGAGAACTCTTAATTAAGAGGTATAGGATCCCCTAGAGATGGCTGTGAGCCATCTGACACAGGTCCTGGAAACTAAATTCTGGTTGTCTACAAGAGTAGTTTGTGCTCATAACTGCTGGGCCATCTTTTCAATCTTAAAAACAAACAAACAAACAAACAAAAAAACATTTCAATTGGGCCAAAGAAGCATTATAGGGTTAGTTCTCTTTGGGAATGCAGAATTCTTACACCTAGTAAATTTTAAGATGACTCATAAATTAGCAATTCTTTGTATGTTTTAATTCACTACTTTAGTCAGTAAACATTTTTGAATGTATATTTTGGCCACTAGCAGGTGTATCTTGAAATTACTTCTCAGTTTCTGATTTATAATAGATAACAAATTGAAATGCTTTTCTTCCTAAACCCCTGTAAACCAAACTCTAGAGGTATTTGAATATTCATGCATGCACACTCTGATATTGATAAAGGTGGTACCAGATGCTGTGTCTCCTCTCAATCCCCTCCTTCTTTTAGTGTGTACACTCTTTTGTTATAAAATCAAAACTGTGGTAACTCTTTGTTGCAGACCATGATTAAGGAATGTTTATTAAGACCATGTACTCTTCTATTATCTAACCTATACCTACCAAAGAACTTCTATAAGTTTGCTGAAACTCTTTACAAGTACAGAATGCACATTAATAATCCAGATTCTTTCAACAATTGCTTTTTCAATTCAGTAAAATCTTTGTACTCAAATTTCATTTTGCTTTGGAGACAGAAACTGTAATTAAATTTTGAGAGTCAATTAAAAGTGCTATTTATCCTGTGTTGAGTGAAGAGTTTCTCAGTGCCTACTGCCATATACTAACGAGGGTCTGTTACCTTGCATCAACTTAAACTGAAAGTTAATTTGTGAAACCAATAGTAAATACTTCACTAGATAAGGAGTACTGAGATTGGTGATCATGTGACATGTTTTTAACCCCACTTTAATCTTTTCACCTCATCAGACAACTATTTGTTAATCATTTTCCATATACATATCTTTACAGAAACTAAATATATGTAGATAATCTGTAAATTAATTAAAGATAACACAAGCAAAGGAAGACTAGAATGAAGCCTTTACTAGAGAGATTTGTGATATGTCACTAAAGGGCAAATCCTCAAAAGAGAATCTTTTCTCTTCTGTGGCAGTTATCAGTTACCACAGTAAAAGACTGGGTCAGGATCACCTCTCCCATCTGTCATAGTTTGGCAGGTTTGACCTTGTCTTATGCAAATAACCACAGCTAACTAGAATTGATTAATGCAAGACCATGTCATGTTCAGAAAATGACTTTTCTCCACACAGCTTCACACCTTCTGGCTCTTAATTTGTTCCCAGAGTCTTAGGTAAAGATGTCCTGTTTATTTATAGCTGAGAACTAGTTTTGTTTTCTTTTCGCACTTTAACTACTTCTGTATCTCTCCAGTGATTGTAGTTCAATGTGAAAAGAAGCTTCTTTCATCAAAATTAATTATAGCTAGGGTCTATAGGTGTAATCCTCCATATTTAGAAGGCATTTTGATAAAATGACCGTCTAGAAAGTAACAATAATGGTGTCTTCTAACAAACTTATTTTAAGGAAATCAGACAAACACAACTGATAAAGAATCTTAAGGTCATAAATCCTGAAGACTTTGAAAGAAGCAAAATTAATTCAAAGTGACAAAACATAAACAAACTAGATTTTCTCTCATAAAAATGAAACAAAAAAATTAGTTCATCTTAAGAAATAATATCATGAGTATAAATATGGATTTTTTTAGTTAATAAAAGATTTCCTTTTTGTTGTGGTTGTTTTGAGACAGTTTTTTTCTGTGTAGCTTTAGAGCCTGTCCTAGAACTAGCTCTTGTAGACCAGGCTGGCCTTGAACTCACAGAGATTCCCTGGCCTCTTGCCTCCCAAGTGCTGGTATTAAAGGCATGTGCCACTACTGCTAGGTTAAGATTTCTGATTTAAAGCATAATTATTAGGTTAGAACATTATTCTCCCCCAAACAGGGAAAATATGAACTATAAATGTTGCTTATGTGGGAAGCATATCTCTTCAGGTATTATGAGTAGAGAACTTTATTTATTGGTGACAGTGCTTTCTAGTTGGGTCATGGATCCTGGCTGTCTCCTCCCACATAGCACCTGGTTTACTCTGAGAATGAGCAAGATCATTTTTGGCCTCAGCAGGCACTTCTATTGGAGAAAATACACCATCAGTGATTGGGTACCCATTCAGTGCTAATGAAACAGATCGGAAGCTAGAAGGACCCTAAACACACCACTGACTTTTACTACTGGACATTTGCTCATGTTTATAAAATCGCCAAGTAGTGGGAGGCTGGCCAGAGAATCGGAAGGGAATGTCTTGCAGCCACACTACGGCTTTGCAGTAAGCACAGGGAATAGTTTGCTTTACCAAGAATTTGTCAAGTTTTGAAATCAAAAGGCTTTGAAGGATTGAAAAAAAAGCAGCTTAATATACCCAAAGAACAAAATTGTCATGGCCAAGGTAAGAAACATATGTGCAAAGTGGCTCAGGTGTAAGGGCTAGTGTGAATATATTTGACTACTATAGAATAAAATTTGAACTGAGAAAGAAATAGGCTGGAACCCAATCAGACTTTAGTTAAAAATAAGTGTTTTTTTTTTTTAATTAAATTCATGCATTGTGGTACTGGAGTGGTAACTTAATGGTTGATACTGCATAACACTATTTTTTTTTGGTTTTTCAAGACAGGGTTTCTCTGTAGACTTGGAGCCTGTCCTGTAACTAGCTCTTGTAGACCAGGCTGGCCCCGAGGACACAGAGATCCACCTGCCTCTGCCTCTTGAGTGCTGGGATTAAAGGTGTGCGCCACTGCCACCTGGCCATAACACTATTTTTTGTGACAGGGTTCCTCTGTAGCTTTGTAGCCTGTCTAGGAAGTAGCTGTTTTAGACCAGGCTGGCCTCAAACTCAAAGAGATCCACCAGCTTTTGCCTTCTGAGCACTGGGGTTAAAGGGATGCATCATCACAGCCCGACTGAGTGTGCATAGCACTCTTACAGAGAACCCTAGTTAGGTTCCCAGCACCCATATCATGGTGCTTTCAACTGCCTATACCTCCAGACTCTGGGAATTCTCACCCTCCTCAGTAGTTAAAAGTACGTAGTAGTCTTACAAAGAACCCTATCTAGGTTCCCAGCACGGATGTCAGGAGGCTTACAACCTCCAGTTCATAGACCTTCACATCGTCCTCTGGAGGCACGGGAGGCACATGTGTCCATACCCATATATAGACACAAATTTATACCCATAGTTAAAAATTTTTAAAAACATAAAAAAAATCATGGAAAACATTCAATGATATTGAACATACGCAGCACAATAATTTTGAATAGGAACTTTTTCTATGGTGTTCACATCAGTAATATTACCAGCTGTTAAATGAATACCAGAAATATGAATACAGGCACTTTTTTTCCAAAATGTGATTATGCTAAAACACTATTTTATATTATTTTTTAGCCATCGAGGTCCCAGAGGAGGTTAAAGAAAAGATCAATAACTGTACAGCTCAAGCCAAGTATTTAGCATACAATTGTCTCATTTGAACCTCATATCTACCTGAGTGTTAACAGTGAATATTGCTCAACAGCTATTAATGATCAGCAAGAGCCAGCAGCAAGGCTATTTTGTAGTTTCAATAAAAGTAATCATCACTACCATTTATTGAGCCCTCATTGCCTGCCAGGCAATCTGCTTAGCATTTCGCTTACATTATGTTGCTTAAGCCTCACAATAACTCAATATTCTCATTGCAAAGTGAGAAAAAAAAAGACTCAAAATGAGTAAGTAACTATTAAATCAAAATCGTGGAACCCTGTCTAGTTTCTCTTAACTCTAGAGATTGCAGTAAATATCTGTAAGTAATAGTCAACTACAAATCTTGTTGAAGTTAGTTGTGGCTATGGTGACAAAAGGAAATTATTACTAGCTTTCTTCAAGTGTTCTGCACCTACAGATATTTTTGTTTTACATGGCATGTGCCAGGCTAACTGCCCTCTGCTTCTGTCTCCCTTGTTGCTCCAGCCATACCTCTTTCCTACCTGCCTTCTGTATCACACTCAGTCTCTCTGTGATGCACATGTATCTAGGGGAGAGTGATGCATTTTTTTAAACTGAACACTAAGAGTATTAAGACTAAGAATTTACCAAATATCTTTTAATAAATAGCAGATTGATATTCTTGTGTTTCAATGGAAGTTGTCTCAGTTGAAGTAGTTGAAAAATAATTTTTTGGCTATTATTGTATGTAATTGTCTCTTTTTACATTTCATGTCAACACAAAAGACCTCAAAAAGTCTGCAACATGAAAACCAAGATCAGAATTTCCATAGTCTCATGTTGGGGGATATTTTATTTGGGAAAGAAAAAAAAAGATGTTATGGATGATAATATGCTGTTTGGAAGATAGTTACTATACAATAATCTAAAAGACAATGGAGAAAATACAATTTTATTAAAAAGAGCTCTGTAGATGTAATGTTGGAAGCTATCAGGTCCATTATCTCTTATTTGCATAAATTACTTAAAACTCTAGAAGTTATGGTTAAAACTCACAATACTGGGCTAGTTTACCCCACCATTCCCATTTTCCTACTTATTTTTAAAAAGGTGTCTGGATATTCTTATCTGTTTCTAAAATTTTTTCTGGTACAGAAGTGTCATGAAGATTTGTGAACTAGGTGAACTCAGGGATGTGCCTGCCCACAATAAGGACACAGTCTGTATTACTGAGACTCATAATGCTAACAGATTGAACATATCATCTGTCAGAGAAACAATCTGTAACACATAATTCTCAGTATACAACTAAACAACTATTGGACACATACTGTTTTTTTTTCTCATATCAGTTTTCATGGTAGATTACTTTTTGGGTAAATATTGAGAACAGCTTGAGATTTATTTTTAAAACTCTTTATTTCCTTATATACTTTGAAACAAGTACTGAAAACTTGCACTCAGAAACTGATGAAGAAATGTATGGAGAAAGAGTCTCTTATTTTCATTATGTTGAAAAGCTATGCATCTCTTTATTGACTGCTTTCCATTGCAAGAAGATGCTTCTCTGACCAAGCATAAAAGTAACCCAGGCTATGGGGATAAACATTTGTCAAGATTCTTGACAGCATGAACTTTGAGCCAAGTAACAGCAATAGGTTGTATGCTCCATTACAGGACCTCTTACTCACTGACTTTGGCTATTGATTACAATATCATTATCAAATTTCTTTTTGTGGAGCAAACCTCAAGTCTAATTAGAAAACAGTTTCATCATTGCTCCCATAGTCACATCTTACCTGGCAGTTTAGTTTTACATGTATGGTCTAATATTGGCCAGGATGAAAGACATCGTTTTTTCCTCAGTAGTTTCCGTGACACTTTCTGATACTATGGAAGCTGGGCAGCATTGAATAAATTTCCTAGTCATTTTCAGACTGATTTTTCTATATTCTTTTACCAAAGTGTGCAGTAGCTTCACCAAGAGTGCCTTACCATATCACTATGGTAAGTAATGCACGGCTATGGCCATTATCTAAATTGTTGGTGACCTCTGTGACCACCCATAAAGTAACCCCAGGGAGATCTAACATGTTTTGTGCTATAGTATTCATTTACTTCGCTTCTCTTCTGAAAGCAATGTGGTATTTCCCGGCAGGATAATTCCATTCAAACTCTTCATTTATCAAAGTTGGACTTGAAAATTATCTAGCCAATTATTGGGTTTACATAAGGCTTTTTCACAGATCCTGGAACTACATACATGGTGAGACCTTTTCTCCAAAGCAAACTGGGCAAATTGTTTGTGTACTATTAAGTTTTTTTTCTTTTATTATTTGTTTGTTTGTAGGCAAAGCCATTGCTACATGTTAAATATGTATTGATGTACACCAGAAATTTATTTTCTCTCTGAACAGAACAGAATTCACCTATATACTAAGATGTGGATCACCCTTCTTTCTTTGGTCTCTGGAACAATACTAATGTTTTGAATAATTAAGTGAATATATCTGATTACTAGACCATATTTCTTTTTACTTGGCTTCCAAAGCTATATATAACTTCTCTAAATTGGTGTGGGATTCCCTTCTTTATGCTGTGATTACCGTTAATGAATAAAGAAAAGTGGCTTAACCTGAGAGGATAGAACAGAGATAGGAGGGGAAAACTAAACCAAATGCTGGGAGGGAGAATGCAGAGTCAGAGAAAAGCCATGTAGACCAGTGGGAGACAGACACCGAAACTTTACCTGGTAAGCCACTGCCACATGGCAATACACTGAACAGACATACATGAAGGCAAGGCATTAATACACATAAGAAAACAGAAATAAATTAAGAAAATAGAGTAAAAATTTTAAATTATTTCTTTAGATGGTCATTTTATTAAAACCTAAGAACATAATTATAGCTAAAACAGGTGTTTTGTAATAGTGACATACTGTTTAGCATACTATTAATATAAAATTAATTAGCATCCAAATTCACTTTATATTAAGTAAATTTTTACAGTGTCCTTTGTGATATAAAACATTAACAACCCCAAGCTTATATTTCAGAGAATCTACAATATTAATTATAGTCTTACAGTAACATTAATATTGAATTCAAATAACTTTGTTTACACCTGTGGCCTACTGGAATCCTCTCCTTCCAGAAAGCATTAGCCCAGGGGTATACCAATTTAGAATACATAAAGGAGAAAAGACAAAGAAAATATTTAAAGGCACATCAGTCAGAAAAAATTAAGTCAAAATGTGCATCAACAGTGAAGCCAGAATTACTTCGTACAACACCCATAGGGTTTAGTTCCCAAGTAAATGAGCTTTCAATGGAGAAACAACAACCAGAAAAGCATTGCTCACTGTGCCTGTGTTCTTCATGACCAGGCTGGATTCAGGCTGAATATAAACTGTCTCAGATGAGTATCTGGCATGATTCCAGGGCTTGTGGATATGTCCACCTTTCATAACATCTTTAGACAAAATATAACCAAAGTTTGGATTTTAGACTCTAACTCTTAAGGTTTACTGTTGTCTTCAGCTACCAGTTAAGAACTTCCCATTAATACAACAGAAATATCAGAGATGATTTTTTACTATTGATTTTGAGATATGGCATGTAAATCACTTTGTGAAGATGATCTTAAGTCCTGAAACTCTTGACTAGAATTAAAGTCCTATGCTACCATATCCAAAAGCAATTGTGATTTTGAAAGGAAAATAGAACTATACCACTTAGTTTATTTAACCCTTAGCAGATTTCCACATTCTTTAATACAAAATAAAAATGACAATCATGGTTATTGAAGCTAGAGAGAAAAACAAAGCCATTATTAATAGTTTTCTTCTTGTATGTTCTTTCTGGAACAGGGAGTCTTAACTATGCTAACCACTTTAAGTTCCTTGATTAGTACCAGTCCTTTTTCATGCTCAAGCCTCAGATCAGGATTCCTCCTCTACATGAAAATTCACTCTTCACACACTGTAATTCTGATACTCTGGTTCCCATTACTGTTAAGAATTAACTAATTCACAACAAGTTTCTTGGGCTCATCTTTGAAATAGGTCCCAAATATCCACAATTCTTTCTTTCTCTTATACTCTTTCCTCTGTATATTATATACAAATATATTAAAAATACTTTTGTTCATTTAATATATTTTGTTCACAGTTTCCCAACAAACCAATAGGCAAACAACAATAACAACAACAACAAAAACCAAACAACAAAATCTAGAATTAAGGAAACAAAAGCAAAGAAAAAGAAACACACACACAAACACACCTTTAAAATACAAATTTAGGAACAAAAATATATAATCAAAAGGTGAATAAGATAAACATTTCCAAACAAATAAAAAATGACAAAAATGTCTAAAATATACCATTTAATTAATTTTGTGTAGTTCTTCTACTTCTGGTAATGATCCCAACAGTTAATACGGTTAACATATCTAGTGGGACTGACTCTATTGCAGAAAACTAATATTTACTTTGCAAAGAGATGTCATTTGGAGATAGCATTTGGGTTGGAATGGGAGATCGTGTCCACTTTCCCCTCTCACCACTGTGACTCCATCTGGCTTGAAACTGTGAAGACACTTTGCATGCTGCCACACTCTCTTTGAATTCTTACGTTAATCAGTCTATCAGTCTTGTGTCTAGACACTGTTTGCTTAGAGTTTTCTATGCCTTCTGGTTCTAATAATCTTTCTCCTCCCTCTTTCGCCTAACTCCCTGAGCCCTGAGGAGAAGAATTTGATGAACATAGTTTTTTTAAAGGACTGAATATTCCCAAGGTTTTAACTGCATATTGTACAGTTGTGGGTCTTTGTGTTACTTCCTACCTACTGCCAGATGGAACATTTCTGATGATGATTCAGTGAAACACAGTTCTATAAGGAGAGCAAAATGTCCTTAGGAGCCATTTTATTGATATGTTCTTTACCAGGATAATAGAATTTGGTATTCCCGTAGGTTCATGCTTACCTAAATTGGGTTTTGGGTCACACAAGCAGCATCCAGCATGGGCTCCATTGTGATAAGTGAGCCTTAAATCCAACCCTACATGTTGGTTTAACCCACAACATTTATTCCACTACCCTATCAGTATATAATGTAGGCAGAACACCCTTGTAGAGGACAGGATTTGTAACTGGGATTGTGTTTTCCTTTTTTTGTCTTACACTGCCTAAAGTACCTTTCTCTACCATGAACACTACTCAGTAGAAAAAGCTCCAGTTTTTCACCAGCTTTACATCTCCATGTTCTAGGAGTTATGCACGTGTTGTCTGTAACAATAACCCCTTTCCCTAAGTTTCTGGAGAAAAACCAATAGTTTAACAATAGCCTGAGTTGTTTTGTGGTATCCATGGGGACCCATTTTCCATCAACTGAAAGAAATGTATAATACACTCCCAGTGCTAGAAATATCATCTGATACTGAGAGATGTCTAGTTGGGACATTGTCTCCAAACATAGAAGATTGATAAATAATTTCCATACTCATCAATTTATGACTGATTCATTTACTCAATCTTTTTGAATCTTGAAATGTTTTATTATAATTAAAATGATCTTTTTACTTTTAAGATTTTTATACTTTCTCTTTTCCTTCATGAACATTTCTGCCATGGCATTGCTAATTCTTTCTCTCTTTTCTTTTCCCGAAAACAGATTTTTCGCATAATATATCTTGACTACAGGTTCCCTTTTCTCTACTAATTCTCATTCTTCCCGCATTTCCACCTTCTTACCCATGCATAATTACCCTATCTGTGTCTCTAATTAAAAAATCTTGTATCATAGCAGGATATTTAAAATGAATATTTTATTTTTATTATATATGTGTGTGTGTAATTTATTTCTTTATCCTACAGGTCCACTGAATATATAAAATGGGTTCAGGTAAAGTGTTTTTATGGAATTACTGAGAATACTAACAATTGGGTATCTGTGTCTATATCTGTTTTTTTTTTTACCTTTCTTGGGCTCTTTTTTTTTTGTTTTGTTTCTTCGCTTTTTTCCTTTGTTGGTGTGTTAGTTTTAGATCTATCTTATATTTTATTCTATTTTATCATTTCCTTTCTTTTTATCAAACAAACTTGTGTGGATATGTGTATATATCATATGCATGCATGTAATTGTGAATGTATTCAACTGGGCAATTTCCATTCACTTATGTAGTAAAATACAATTAGTTTCTTTACAGAATTATTCTGCTCTTAAATTCATCCAGGCTTACTTTGATTTGAAATGTTTTGTTTTGCAATTACTTAAGGTCTATGTAACTTTTTTATATGTCCCCTTTTCAGAAGATTCCCTCTGCATATTGATCTTATGATTAATACAAAGTTAGATTACACACATTTCCAAAATTGTTGTGTTACTTTTTACTCTTAATGACAATTTTGGCTCTTTTTTGAGAGGAAGGCACCAACCGGCTCCCAAATAAATCACACATGGAGGCTCATTATTTCTTGTAATTGCCTAGCCTTAGCTTCGTTTGTTTCTTGACAGCTTTTCTTAATATAAGTTAACTCATTTACCTTTTCTCTCTGGGCATTTACTTTCTTACTTCTGTATATCTTACTTTCCTTCTTACTCCTTAGTTGGGCGGGTGACTGGGTGGCTGGCTCCTCACATCCTCCTGTACTTGCTCTATCTTCCTCTTCTTCTAAATGGTAAGTGTGGGTCTCGCAGAGTGAAAACATCCTGATGACTGCCTTGTGGCTCCTTTTGATTCCCTGGAGATGAAGCATTGAACAAAACATTGTCCCTGTGACATTTTATTATGAAGATTATTTGTAGGGGTACCAGAAGAGCCATCTGGAGAGAATCTTTGTCTGGTGATGGATGGAGATAGAGACAAAGACCATCATCAGAGAAATGGACTGAGCTCCCAAGGTTCAGTTGAAGAGCAGAAGGAGGGAGAAGATGAGCAAAGAAGTCTGGACTGCAAGGTCCACCCACTGAGACAGTGTGCTTGATCTAATGGGAGCTCACCAAATCCAGCTGGACCGGGACTGAAGGAGCATGTGATCAAACCGGACTCTCTGAACGTGGCTGACAATGGTGGGGGCTGGCTGACTGAAAAGCCATTGATAAAGGCACTAGGACTTGTTTTTACTGCATGTACTGGCTATTTGGGACCCTAGTCTATATGGATGCATAGCTTCCTAGGCCTGGATGTAGAGGGGAGAGCCTTGGGCTTCCCACAGGGCAGGGTTCCCTGACCTCTCTCAAGCAGGGAGGGGGAGGGAGGAGTGTGAGTGGGGGAGCGAGAAGGGAATGGGAGGAGGGGAGGAAGTGAGGATTTTTGAATGAAAAAAAAAAAAGATTATGTGTAGGTAACCATGACTGCAAGGAGTGCATGAGTGCAAAATCCATGCTGTTTCCAGCAGGAAAATTTCATAGCACTTCTCTCATCTTCTGACACATCTTTTCTTTCCCCTCTTCCAATCTCTGAGGAAGGAAGTGTTAGATATGTACTTTTAGCAGATGAGTATTCAAGAGTTACTGTAGGGAACACACATACCCTGTGTATTTTGAGAAAAGCCATTTCTAAGAGGTCTCAAATGAATGCATATTTCCCCTGGCCTAAGAATGGGCTTTTTGCTAAATCAGGATGTGTGTAACGATTGACCTCTTGCAGGGAACAGTCATACTCTTAAGTCTCTGACTGCAGCCTCCTTGCTCCCAAAGACTGATCCTCATGCTGAGATAACCTATTAAGGTTAGCTGGTTACTCCTTTGTTTCCTCTGAATGTAATAAGTGGCTAAATTTCTTGGCTGCTAGTGGCATCTCCATACCAATCCACAGCTTGTCTGATTCCAGCTTTCCCTGACTTGGACCAGTCTTTCCTAATTTCCTGTTGATCCTCCTCAAGTTTACAGGTCTCAACATTAAAAGAAACTGCAAATTACATATCTCAGCACTGCATTATCCAGCACTGATACTCTACCTTAACTGATTCCCATTATATAAGGAGAATCTTTGGCAAATGTTGAAACCAGAACAAATCTGTAGGCATAAAGATGCAACTTTATTAAATACATACTATTATAATTTTAAAGTAGTGAGTTCCATCTAAAAGCTTATGGCATGATTCATGGATGTTTTACCTGGTTAACAGTAACAGGCTTGAATTTCTTCATATGCAGCTAGTTTATGATCTACTCAGAAAGTGGTTTGTGCCCCCAGAACTCTCGTACCACTACTACAGCACAACACACATCTTGCCTAAGCAATAGGTATTGCAGAATGCAGAATTCACTACTGACAAACACCGCTGATGAGTTTTCTTTATCTGTGGCCCGACTAGCACATTATAGCACCATCAAAGCTATCCATCTGGGTGGAAATTCTTATGACAGTTTCAACCTGTTTTTCTTTGTGCTGAAACCAAGGTTCACTATATCTTAACCAACATGGTCTTATCCTCTGTTTACTGAGTAATCTAAGAGCAATGACAACAGATTGTGGTTTGGGGGGACTGCTAGTGTCTCTCTTACAAACAGCTCCAAAATATTTATTGCAATTCAACACTGAGATCTTCATTTAGTAACCAGTGTGTTTTATTGGAAGCATTATCCAAACATTGAGTGCCTGTGCTCAAAACCCTTTTGTTAAAGAAATGTACCCATTAATTAGATTACAGTTGTGACTTTCCATATTTTTTTATGAATGCTTAGTTTGATCTACCACTACTCTCTCCAGCAACAAATTTTCATGCCCACCCTTTACTAAATTGCTTATTTTTTTTCTGCAGCCTGCTAAATTGGGCTGTTCTGTGGGATGTAGAAAAAGGTGCTTAAGGTGCTTTTTTATTAGGCTAATATAGTCTTAGGACATGCTGGTATGTTATGAGTACCAACATTCCCTTGTCCATATATATAAGAGAAGTAACTAAAAGATGAGACGGCAATAACTCAGGACCATGGAAATAACAAATGATCCAAACACTACAAGTAGGATTTGGGTTCCAGATGAACGGACAACAGCTCAATGTATAGCACTACACCAGTAACTGCTAACTCTATATAAATCATTGCAAGAAATGGAATTATTCACGTTTTTCCTAAGTAACCATGACAACAGTTGATCTATTAAGGGGATGACAGAATTTGGCCAAGCTTATATCTTGAGTGGTACAGAATAAAACTCAATGAAAGTGACAAATGCATTTATAACAGTGTCAAGTTGTGTCTGCAAGCCTTTCAGCATACTGTCGTGGGAAGATGTTCATTCCAACCACTGATTAATTGAACCAACAACTATGTTACATAAACTGATTGAAAGGACCACGGCCATCCCTCTAGCTCATGGAACAGAGATGGCAAAATGTTGGATTACCCAAGAGGAGTTATGTATTGGAGAAGTGAAGATGAAAACTGACACCATGTGACTGAAGAGGAGACGGAGTAGACAGTCGGCTGTGTTAAGAGAAGTAACTCATGAGATTTGGTTGTGGCAATCATAACTAACAGCTGATAGGTATCCAGAGCCCTGGTTTTACTTATTCTCCAGAGAGGAAACCAAACATGGCAGATTTTAGTTCAACCACTGCTGCATCAGCCATTGTGGAGAAGACAAAGGTGGAAAATACTTATGAAAAATTCCACAGGAGTCAGAGCCCCTGGTGGATTTCTACATGGCATTCCATAACATGATTAAGATCTAAAAATCAAGAAACAGATGTATTTACCAAAAAACATGAACATTCTACCTTTGCTACTACTAATAGCTTATGTCCAACCACCATGATGAATTCTATGCCTTGTATTTTATTTACCAGATTCATCAGGGATTTCTAGATGGAAGACCATACCCTCTCCAAACAAAACAGTTCAACACATTGATTTCCAATTTATGTTTAATTATGTGTTTTTTGTTGATATTATAGTGGTTAAAACTTGAGGAAAATGTTGAATAGTAACACTAAGAAACACGGTTTTCCATAATGCTTAATAATAATAAAAATAATATCCTGAGGCTTTTCAAGTTCATGTAAACGTATGTTATTAAAACATAGATTTATTGGCTCTACTATTATTATGGAACAGATGATAATTTTATGACAATTAAAGGCTATTTTTTTGCCCATTTTGCGCCTTGTCTATTTTTCAACCATTTATTTTTATTTACATTGTCTCCATATTTATTTTTTCACTTTGTTTCATATATTGCAGACAACTGTATACTTATTATAGAACAAGCTTAACTTATCTCATTGAGCTTGTCGTTCCCCTAATTCCATCCTCTTATTTTTCTTCTGAAGAGCAGTGTTTTCATTTATGATCAAACTAACCTGTACACATTTTACTTATTAATGGGAGATATTTTCAAGATTTGTCAGTTACATATCTTTCAATTGTTAATTATTATTTGATTTGACGTATTTCCCTGTGGTTTTCTTCACAAATCCTCACTTTTTTGTTTTATAATCTCTTATTTGCTTAAGTCAGATTTCTGTATAAGTGTGAGTATAGTACATGTCTTTTAGCTCCACTGACATTTTTCCATCAGATGAAGCTCCTCTCTTTGGCTAATCAACCTAATCTCCTAGCTCTGTCTTATTTGACTCCAGGTCTGTGTGAATCTCAAACTGCAGGTTTAAATCAGCTGGAAGTAGTCATACCTCCAAATTTCAGAGTTCCTGCCTCTTTACAGTCTTCAAAAGTAACAGAGTGGGACTAAGTCCATGTGTGAGATTTCTCTTGGATTCTTATACATGTGTTTATAATAAAATTGGAAGTTGAAGAGAAGGACAGAAGATCATTACATTTTAGATACCAAATTTCCCCCAATAGCAGGATCCTTAGATTAATTTCTGTCTAGCTTTCTAAAAAAGTGTATAGGTTTATTCCTTTGCCTGCTCCCTTTCAAGTAACATAATCATTCACTGAGACAGAGTTGTCATGAGTTCTCCAGGTTATACAGTGTGTGTATATCCTATGTAGAATATTTGCTTTTCAGTAACTCACATACTTCAGTTCTCCTTAATCACAAAAAAATTCTGTTATTTTGGTCGATAGTATTGGTCTGTCTTTTGTATACCTATATATCTCTTAGAGTGAGAACATCTGTGCCTTGTCTTATTTATAACACCATGGTTGTAAATAGTTTACATTCTCAACTATTGTTAGTAGAGGTACATGTTCATAAAGGAAAGACATTTCGCTCCATTAAGTACCATGGTAGAATCTATCTATGACTAAGACAATATTGTGTTAAAACAAACAAAAAAAAGTGCTTGAGAAGGAAATTACAGACATTTGATTGAAATAGATTTCCATGTGGTCAGCTCTGGAAGTGTGTGTGTGTGTGTGTGTGTGTGTGTGTGTTTGTGTTATATAGTTTGAGATGGTTGCACTTAAATAAATAGAAGTGTCTGTGTGTGTGCATAACAGTTAAAGAAACAGACTTTGGGTTTCAGAAAGGACAAGGGTCAAAGGGTAGTGCACGGAAAGTGTTGGAGGGAAGAGAAAGGAAATGATATAATTATATTTTAATTTCAAAAATTAAAATAGTATATATTAATAATTGAGACTTAAGATATCTCATGGCAGCTTTGTGCTAGACAATCACTATGAATCTCAACAGAAAATAGTATATTAAAACCAAAAAATTATAGTAAATATTAATAAAAGGAGGAGATTATGTAGATGTCATTAAACCCCTGTGGTAGAAATTTAAAAGTAGTTAACATAGCAAAGCAATATTTGTATTTCTTATGAATACTAAGGTCAAAAAAGGCATGTGAAGTATATATAAAACACTTCTCATTGTGAAGGATATATAGTCTTTTTAAATTTTGAGAAAATTATGGATGAGATAAAATTGATTAAGGTTATGAAGAAAATGATCATATATTTTCATATCTGAACTAATGTATCTCTTAAGGGCTACAAAATGTGTAAACTACAAATGAAAACAATACTTTAATTCCTCTGCTTTCTTTCTCCTTGTTGTGACTTTTCCTGAAAATATACTATTTGCTCATGATTGAAATTGCTTACAACTCTTGTATTTTCCTTCACATTTTTCAACATTTGTAGCCAAATAGCCAAATACATATAATGTAGAATATAGAATTGAAATTATATATAATGTTATGCATTGATTTATTTGTTTCCAAAATAAAATAACCATTTGAGATAATTATGCTATGTAGTTTATTTAATTATTTTTATTATGTAAATATAAATTCTAAGTGTTTATATTTATTATATTCTCATATACTTATAGATTTGAAGTTGTCTGCAGGAGGTCTCATAGAAACTGAAGCAGCTAGTACAGGGCCTGGATGGTTCTACACCAAGTCCTCTGACTGAATGTTATAGTGTTAGCTTGCTGTTATTGTGAGACTCCTAATAGTAAGATTCTTTTCCTCCTGTTTGATTGCCTTGTCCATCATTGATATGAGGTTGTTTCCTTGTCTTACTGTATGTTGTTTTATCCTGTCAGGCTGTTGGCTGTTGGAGATCTGGTCGATTCTGAAGTGTAAATAAATTAGAAATAAATATGAGGAAGAGGGGAGATGGGGGACCTAGTAGGAGTGGAAGGAAGGGAAACTGTTTCGAATATATTGTATGAGAGAAGAATATATTTTCAATTGAAAGAATTTCACAAAACTCATAATAAAGAGAAGAGAAATCAGAATTCTATCCTCATGTTTGTTTATAGACTACTAAATCAGATATATATATATAATCTAAAAAATACATTTGATTTTATTACTATTTTAAATAGAACATCAATAAATAAAAAGGGATGGTGGAGTATGTTTGAGATATTCTATAGTGTACTGGTGCTTTCTCACAATCATATTGAACTTCTATTTGTAAATGTCTTAAAGGTATTGGATACTTATATCATTTTTAGGAAGGTTACAGGAAATATGTAGGAGGTTATTCTCTCCTTTTGTATACTGATTTGGACAAGAAATCATGTAATGAGGGTTGATAACAAATACACAGTGAGTCATCTCACCAGCCTTATAGTTAAAAATTTTGAGGAACTCTTATGCAGATTTCCATAATAGCTGTACCAATTTACACTGTCATCAACAGTAATTATATATTACTTTCTAAAGTTATAGAAATAAAAGGAACATAGGAAAGGTAGTGTAACTCACCACTGTGTATAAGGTTCAGAAATGTAATTCTGTCCAGAGAGATTAGAAAGTTAAGTGAAGATCAACTAAAAGGAAAGTTGATTATGAATTTTATGTATTATATCATCTAGATAATGTTTCTTTGATTGTATTTGTACAATGTTGTTATATAGCTAATATGATTGATAAAGGAAAACAATAATATTATGTCACACTAAAGCCACAGAGACATACTTAATGTCATAACATCAATGTGGTTTTTGCAATAGTCAATATTCACTTTGTCTTCATAATATAAAAATTAATCATGTTAAACAGATCAGAATAGCTAGAATATATCATTCAGATGGTTATTTCAGTAACTTAATCTTGTGGAAAGATGGAGTTCAAAATATTCCCAGCAAAGGCATAGGTAATTGAAAAGCCTGTTTTTATTTCTAAGTATTAGAGCATATCTACTGAGTTGTCAGTCATTTGGCTTTTGCTTTAAGTTAAAGAAACAAAAGATTACACCAGTAGTCCTTGCTCTTTCTGCATCTTTTTTTGCATTTTGCCTCAAAAGAATATTTAATCCCGTTGCCAACATTATTTCTTTCATATTTCTCTTTATTTGACTCTGTATTTAATTATAGAGAAATAAATATATTTATTTTTCTATAATCATATGGACATATACATATATGTCCATATAATTATATTTGTGTCATACATAAACATTTTGAGATATATCCATGTTAAGTTGTGTGCTTTCTGCTGTAAATATTCAGCACTATAAAAATATTTTCTATATGAAGGGCATCAAAGTTGAATACTACCATTTTTGGTGCAATTTCTATTAAAAGAAACAAATAATTAGAAAAGAAAATGACAATGGTTAGTTATATTTTTTGACTTGACCCAATCTAGAATTATTTGGGAAGTGTCTTCATAAAAGATTGGGTAGATTTGTTTGGGATGTGGGCATATCTGTGGGATATTATCTTTATTATAGTAATTAAGCAGGGAAGATCTGCCCATGGCTGGTAACAATATTTTGGGGTCAATGGATCTTGGATTGCATGCACAGAGAAGGAAATTGAGCACAGGCATGTATTCATTAAGTGACTGAAGTTTATTCTTGATTATGGAGATAATGTGAAAGCTGTTTAGATTCCTGCTGCTTTGACATCCATCTGAGGATGGAGTGAACCTTGTAATAAATCCTCATTATATTGTTTACATCATCTATATTATCACAACAGAATGAAAGAAAATCAGGGCTTTTCATTTTTGCAAATCTTCCCTTAACCAAAAAGGTTGAAATTTGAAACTTTTAGACACATCTTCTAACCCTACCTATTTACATGTAATCATGTCATCTACTAAACTATGGGGATTGTCTCTTAAATTACTCATCATTGAATGGAAATATGAATAAGAGCCTTGAATGAATCATATTACCAAAGCAATAAGAGCTGTCATGATTAATGCAACTTTATTTAAATATATCACTCCAGTCTGCATCATATCTGCCAATATCAAAAGCAGTATAATAGGTAACTTGTGCATTTACCTTTTTTCTTCATTTGATCTAGTTTAAGTGAAAACTTTCTATGTGACATGACCAACTAGGCTGCCCTCAGGGCCAAGATCCAGTACTTTCAATCAGTCAGCCTCCAACACCTAATCCATCTGTGAGCTGCTTGACTATTAGGAGGGTCCAAGCTCAAGAGCTGGATCTTGGAGCACTTCATTGCCACCAAAGATGCAAACCTAAAACATGGCTCTAAGAAGTCTCAGTAGTAGCCTAGTATTTGATTGAGGGGTAGGAATGATGGAGGAACATGTAGTGCATATATTGAGGAGAGAGACTGAAAATGTCATGTTCAAGGCCTTTTAGAAATGTCAGTCCATGTACAATGAGCTTCTATTTTATTCTGGTTTAATACAGAAAGATAATATCTTCTTTTATAATTTTCTTGTAATGTATATAATTTAATATTATTCATTCCCTTATCTGTAATAGTTTAAATGGGCCTTATTAAATATAAATGCCTAAGATTTTGTTTTTAAAATATTAACCTTATTTATCGGGCTTTTAAATGATTCTAAGCATGAGATACAGGTTACAGAAAGTTTGGCTCTTATATACAACTTAGCTTCTCACTATCCACTCTCACTCATATATTAAGGAAAGAGACACATGGTAGTAACAGAAAGACAAAAGTTCCATTATGACACCCTCACTCTCATGACAGCTTCAAAACAGCTTCCTCCCATAAACTCCAACTTCAAATGTCATCACACTGGAATTCATTCTCGTTTCAACATATGAATGCCGTGGGGCATAGCAGATTACAATTTCCTAATTTGGAGCTCAGTCAGCAATGATGATTTCAGAAAGAACAGGACTGAAGAGCAGCCCTCATCTTCACCAATAATTATAAAGAGTCTGACCTTGACTCAGGCCCTTCCCTGCCCTCATAGAGAATTGTGCTCTCTCTGCTTCTGTTTGTTTGTTTGTGTTTTCTTTTGTCTGTTGGCTTGTTTGTTTGTTTAATGTTCTGCCTGGATTATATGATTTTCATTTCAAAACACTTATAACATTGAACCTAATTTAGTCCACTATGCGTTTCTTTCTTCCTCTTTCATATTTCTTATTTTTTAACCTCTGAGCTTTATTAATATAACATTGAATTTTGTTACATTTTATTGCTTCTACTAGCGCTTTCTTTTTTCTCTTTAAAAATATATTTTGATATCTCTTTCAAATTCTACACTTTTTAAGTACCCACAGAAATACATTTATTCATAGCATTTTCAGTTTTTAAAACATTTACATGAGATTCAATTGTGTGGAACTAAGCTACAGCTCATGTGTCTCCAAGAGGTTTAAGTGGTAAAGGTTTGATTTTCAAGGATGGCTTTTTACAGATGTTGGAGACTTTAAAGAAGACCCTGGGTCTCCAGAAGCTGGAATTTGAATCAGAAAATGACAAGTGATGCTTCATTTCAGCCTTCATCTCTACCATTATCACTTGAAGTCATAAAGGAAGAAGTGTCTCCTGAAAATAGTCTTCTGCTATGATCTGCTATCTGACCCTAAATTCAAGGTTTACAAACCCTCCAGTAAAATAGATTTTTTGTCTTTACGAACATGGTTATCTCGGGCATTTTTTATAATAATGGAAAGCTAACAGGGCAAAAAATGAAACATATAATATATTCCCTCAACTGAAAATAGACAATTTTCAAAGCTTAGTAAACAAGTGGATATGTTTTAAAAGTGAGTAGGTGCTTCATTAAATATGCAACGACAGATTATTGAGTCAGTCAAAGCTTGAAACAAATTACATTCAAAAATGAAATAGAAAGAAATTTCTAATGAAAAACCATCCTGGATAAAAAAAAGTAAACTACAGAAAGGACTAAAATAAGAAGTGGAGAATAGGAATGTGGAGAGAAATGGGACTATGTAGACAATAGAAGAAATAAAATTATTAAATATTTGAAAGGTGTGAGAGTGAGTACAGTAGACTGTCAAGAGACGGCTTGTGTTTGAGTGCTACAGCATGTGACTAAACATTTAAGGAAGAATTACTCAATGAACAAGCTTACCTGATCTGTATTCATCCTGGAGTTTGACATAGGATGATTTTGATCTAATTTATGTAATAAAAAATAATTCAATAATGTTTGTGGAATTTTTTCAGTCATATTAAGTTAAAATGCCTTACAATATTAGAGTAGACAGGTCCAATGAGTAAATAAGTGTATCACCCTTGTCGGTGCAGGTCTGAGCTTATGATATATGTTTAATATTCATTACTCTATTTAGTCTATTTTTAATTAACCTTGAACTCACACCACAAAATGCTTACCATAACAGTGTACAAGCATGAGGGGGTTTTAGGAAAAAACAACATCATAGTCTGCTGTCTATATCATAAACTGGCAAATTTTGTTGAACAATTTAGTCAAACTTTTTGCTGACAGTTCAATTTATTTGCTCCTACAAGATCTAATGACCCTCCCTTCTGGTTATTACTTAAATAAAAAAAAAGCTTTCATACACTTTACTATTTATGAGACCATGGTAGATATTTATCTATCTATTTACTTATTCATTTAGTCAAATCCAAATACTCTAAAATTGTTAATAAATTTATTGCCATGTACATCTGATTTACTTCCCTCTCTCTTTTGTCCTCTCCCACTTCTTTCATCTCCCATTTCTTTAAAATCGCAGTCCAAATTTAGTAGTTTGTGTTTTGTTTAATGCTCCAGACTTAAACTAGGATCATTTTGTTGCCGCGAGTTTGTTACTAATCACCAGAGCCTAGTGGGCTGACAAGTGGGTACCCAGTAGGATCATATTACCACCTATATCCCAGAATCGGTTAGTTGCTAATCAATCAGCAGTCTGTGGTAGGGAACTGTGAGCCTCCTCTTTCTTCATAGTTGGCTCTTTCGAGGGTCAAACTCATAGGACCAACACTGATAGGTACAACTATTTGGAGTTCATAATTTCCCTAACCATGTCATGCTTAGAAAATGGTATTTCACTACCCCTTTCCCTAACTTCCTGCTCTTACATTTTTTCCCCACACATTCTTCTACAACATACCTTGTACTTTAAATACTGGTTTAAGTGCCTTGATTTAAGGCTCTGCTCTCAGCTGTTCTTTATTCTCAGCATGTTATATATGCAGCCTATGTCTTTTTTTTCATATTGTTCACTGAAATGTGAGACATATCTTTTAACTATGAAAGTAACTTTTGTCAAGATAAAAACATAAGCAATTTAGAAGGTAGTTTGGTGCTATGTCAAATTAGGTAAACCAAAGTCTTAAATTCCCTGATAGAAACTAAGACCTCTTAAGTTATTGGTTTTGGACTATATTTCCAGTACTAGGTATGGGTTCATCCTTGTAGATCAAGCCATAGATCCAATGGCTGAGGCCCTGTAACATTCAGGCTATTATTATACCAATAAAAGTACTTTTCTTGAAGATTGTTATTATAGTTCATAGAGTTAAAAGTTGGGGAAGATTGTTGGTGCCTGTTCAACTTTCACTCCATCAGCTACCTTTGTAGTCCCATGCTATGAGAGCTAGCCAGCATCAAGTGAGAATCAAATTTATTTCCTGCTTTATTTCTTTATATATTGCATGCAAGGTGTTTGGTGTGTTTGACAAGAGAGTTTTAGAAACCGGTTCTGTTGAGTAGCCAAGAAGAGTATTTGTGAGTCTCTGGCTTCAACCTGACCAAAACTCTTATATATGTATATTATACTTGGCTGTAAGGTTTGCATTTGGTGATAACTTTTTACTTCAGCTTTGTCTAGCCTTTTATGGTTTTTATTTCCAATCTCTTTAATGTATTTTAATTGGATTACTAGATAGTAAATTTTCACCAGGTAGAGTCACAATCTTTACTATTTCATCTAAATTTTCATATCTTTTTATCTTTTCCCCCATATTCCTACCCCTTTCCCTGTTGGGAATGAAAATATAAAACTAAGATATATCATTATAAAATCTTATTTATGTTTTGATAAATGTAGCTTATTGTTATATTTATGCCATATTTATCTCTTGATTTTTACATTATATATATATATATGTATATATATGCTGATACATTAGTAGATGAACTAAGTGAAATAAGTCTCTGATTTAGCATATTAGAATTGACTAAATTAATGTCTCTAGTGTTAATAACAAAGCCAAGGGGTAGCAAGTCTAAGTGCAATGGCACAAGGCAATAAATATTTTTTATAAATGAGTTTTGTAACAAACTTACTCATGTGTGTAAAGGTCAGAATACCTGAATCAGAGGCTACTAAGAAATTAAGTTTTAAACATATATTCAAGATACCCCTCTGATATGGCTCAGGAACTGTTGTGGATGAGATTAAAATAATTAAAGAGTTAGAAGCAGTAAGTATATACACGAAGAATTTGCTGCACATAGAGAGCTACAACAATTGCAACAGGCACAAAACTGTTGCAAGTCCAAGCTGAGTCAAATCCTTTTATAGACAGGAGAGTTTGACACATATAATCCTTACCCTAGTTATGGAGCCAACTGTTTACTGCTCCTAGGAGAGACAGTTTTCTCTAGGAGGGTATCACTTGATCTGTCAACTACTCTCAGGTCAAAGACAACACGTTCAAGAATATATTGGCAGCATACATTTGCCTTGAATGAGTAAAGAACAAAACAAAAAAGGTCATAAAGTTGGGTGGGTTGTAAAGAGCATCTTATTCCTGGGAAGAGTTGGAGGAGGTAGGTAAATGTGATCAAAACATGTTTTATAGAACTCTCAAAAAACTAAAATTACTAAAACTTAACTTTTGCTTACATCTCCTTTAATTTAATGAATTCATTTATTTGTTCTCTTAGAGATAATAAATGAGATGATACTTGACTATGTTTGCAATGTGGAGTTGCTGAAGGTAAACAACAGATATAGATAGATAGATAGATAGATAGATAGATAGATAGATAGATAGATA
>LOEQ01004270.1:31028-41593 GCA_001685075.1 Bramus lutescens
ACCTTATATAAACAGCTCTGAACTTAGCCCAGCATGCTCAGCTACCTGAAAGCTTCAGCATCCACAGGTGCCTGTGTATACAATAAATCGCCTCTTGCTCTTGCATCCAGTGGACCGGGCCTTGTTCTTGGGTAAGGGGATCTGGTGGTCTTTCATTTGGAGGTTCCACCGAGATTCCCCATCCTTGGAGACCCTTACCAGAACAACCTGAGACCACTGGGAGGTAAGTTGGCCAACCCATGTCTTGTCTTATGTCTGTTTTCTGTTTTCTGTCTGAGTTTTGTCTGATTTGTGTGCAACATCTGGAAATCGACTCAGATCCGCAGTCGTTCTGTATCTGGGCAGCCTTGAGAAGGAGCTGATGAGCTCAGACTTCTCCCCTGCCATCCTGGGGGATGCCTCAGGGATCAGAGGGGCCTGATATTTTGGAGCTCAGCACGAATCAGAAGGATTCGTGCGTCTGTAGGGTGAAGTTGCCGCTTCCCTGTCTGATTTTGGTTTTACGCTGAAAACACGCAGCACATCTAGTTGCCAGCTGTCTGATTGTGTTAATTTTTCTGTTTGTCTGTTTTACTGTTTGATTGTGTTAATTGTTCTGTTTGTCTGTTTTATATATATTTTTGAGAACAGAAATATGGGTCAATCTCTAACAACCCCCTTAAATCTGACTCTGGATCATTGAAACGAGGTACAGGATCAGGCCAACAATCAGTCTGTTAAAAGTTAAGAATAAGAAATAGCAGATCTTCTGTACTTCAGAATGGCCCACCTTCAATGTTGGTTGGCCTCGATATGGAACATTTAACATTGATATTATCTTGCAGGTCAAGGAACGAGTCTTTGACCAAGGGCCCCACGGTCATCTGGACCAAGTGGCCCATATCGTCACTTGGGAAAGCCTTGTCTATAACCCACCACCTTGGGTGGCCCCTTTTGTCACCCCCCAGGTTCATCTGAAAGCCATAACAACGGCTTCAGGTACCTCTCAGAAACCTCCAGCCCCTCATTTTCCTTCTCCCATTCCCATGGTACCCACCCCAGCTCCCCCATGTCCAGCAAATCCAGGAAGAAGGAAGGAAGAAGGACCAGACAACATACCCCCTGTCATAATCAGTGGTAATGAGGATCCCTCAGATTCCCTGGTAGCAAGAAGGATCTAGGGTAAAAGAGAGCCAGCCCCCTTAGAGGGAACCTCTAGCTAGAGCCTTCCCCTTGTGCCAGATGGGGGGACTGGGAAACCAATTACAATACTGGCCCTTCTCTGATTCTGATCTTTACAATTGGAAATCCCATAATCCCTCTTTCACTAAGGATCCTGTGGCACTAACCATTTAATTGAATCCATTTTGATAACCCATCAGCCTACCTGGGATGACTGTCAACAACTGTTACAGGCCCTCCTCACCTCTGAGAAGAAACAGAGAGTTTTCTTAGAAGCCCGGAAGAATTTACCAGGAGATGATGAGAGACCAACACAGCTAATAAATGAGATTGATGCAACCTTCCCCCGGCTCACCCGAACTGGGATTTCAACACAAATGCAGGTAGGGGACACGTACGCCTTCATTGCCTGTTGCTTATAGAGGGTCTCCCAGGGGCTGGATGTCACCCCACCAATTTGGCCCAGGTAAAATAAGTGATTCAGGGCTCAGATGTGTCTCCTGTCGCCTTTCTAGAAAGACTAAAAGAGGCTTACCGCATGTACACCCCATATGATCCTGATAATCCTGACCAAGGGGTGAATGTCTCCATGTCATTTATTTGGTGGTCCATTCCAGATATTAGAAGTAAACTACAAAGATTAGAAAATTTACAAGGATACACTATCCAGAATTTAAAAAGAGAGGCAGAACAAATTTTTAACAAGCGGGAGACTCCGGAAAATAAGGGAAGATAGATTGCGTAGGGAAGCTAAACAGTTCAAATAAATGGTGCTGGATAGCCTGTGCAGTTTTTATTCATACAGTTTCAATTGTTCATATGAACATTTTCTTTCTCTCTTTTTTTTGGTGGTGAAGAAGGACAGGTTTACAATCAGTTTTGCTTCAAAAGTTTCTAAAAATTTCAATAATATTATTATAATAATTAATAATAACAATACCAGTTTGCTCTCTGCTACTTTCCCCTTTCATCCCTCAACTCTCCCATTGGTATCTATTATATTTTTGATATGTATCTCTAATGTAAGAAGCATAAGCAGTCTTACAAGCTTCAAAGGAACATTTTTAACTAGGCACTCCTACATGTAGAACAGCTTACCAAGTTGGCAACACATGTGGCTACAGCATCATAAAGGGTGAAAAAGAGTTTTGTCTGTTGTGATTAATATTTATATCTAATAAAGTCTGGGTTCTCATGATCAACTTATCAGTCAAAGGTAGATAAATCCATTCTACATTTTGTACTACTGTATCTCCTGTGGAGATATACCAGCTTTTTTCATTTTTTAATAGGCAGCATATCTTGAAAACTTACTCTTAAAAATTGATACTGCTTATCTCTTGTTTTTATATCTATCCTCCCTTAACTTCTTAGAATATTGGCAACTATTAGAAATTGGGGAGCTGTGTTTTTGTGATTCTATTTCATTTTTTGTTCCTAAACTGTTCCCATGAACTCCTGATCTATGTAATAACATTTCCCAAAGACTTATGATTAAAATCTTTCTTCTCAGAACAGTTATGTAAATATGTAGTATTAAATTCCATGACCTTCCATGACTCATTTTAGCAAGCAGTATGGCTAGCATACAGAAAGCAAGGAGTTCATGTAGCAATATGCTCCTGGGATCATGCCTAGAATCACAGTGCAAATTGTTCATAGTCCTTTGCCAAGTATGTCAAGGTCCCAGGGTCTTGCCACAAGGAGAGCCTTTGGTGCCATTTTCTGCTTTGTTACCCAAAGAAGTTACATGCCTCATGCCAGGGAGCTCTACCACTTGCCAACTCTAGAAATTTGAAATATTGAAAAAAGTTGAACTATAGGGTTTTCCTGTAAATGAAATCTGCTTGTTCATTTCCTGGATGCCCAGACCCAAAATAATTACACGGAAGCATTATTAATTACAATTCTTGTTACCAATAACTTATGCATTTTCTAACTAACTTTTACATCTTTAGTCAATCAGTTTCTCTTAATCTAAGAATAATCATGAGGTTGAGGCCCATTGAAAAGTTCCTGGCTGTTGGCTGGCATCTTTCTTCTTTGGCAGCTACATGGCATCTCTTTGACTCCACCTACTTTCTCTCTATATCTCTTGTTGGTTGCTTGCCTGGCTTTACTTAATTAAACCATTGGCTGAAACAATTTCTTTAATCACCAATGAAATAAAATATATACACAGCATACAGAGGGGAATCCCACATCAGCTCCTCCTTTTTTGTTTAAAGAAAAGGAAGGTTTTTAATTTAGCATAGGAAAATTACACATAACAAAATAGATATCAATCAAGAATTACAGCTAAAATATTTATATTTACTTTATCTTTTATCATAACAACTAAGGAAAATTATAATTATAGCTATCTATTCTTCAACACCATTAAAGACCACAGAAGGATATAGTTTGACCTAGGTTAACAGGAAGTACATTGTAAGAAACTCTCAAAACTCTAGAATTGACAGAAACAACTCACTACCTGGACAGTCACCCAAAGTTCTTCTGTAACAATGGGGCATGCATCTTCATCCTACAGGCTAATAGTAGCTGGCATAGTTTTACATGAAGCAGGAAATTTGAAAAACTCTTTTGTCTCCATTGGCAGTTTGTCAATTACTTTCTTCTTTATCTTGCAAAATGTCTGGCAGACTCTTTTATGAAGCAGAATCCTGAAAGAGTGTCTTACCTTTAGGAAACATTAGAAGTCATTTTTCTGTGGGTCCTGCATGCCCAGTTCATACAGCATACCATCAAGCAGTCAAGAAAAGAGCACTTTCTTGCCAAATGATTAACAAACTCCATGAGTAGCCTCTTCAATGACAGTCATTCTCTTGAAGTAGATTGGTCCTGCCAGGAACAGATAACTCTCATTGTCATGAAAAGTCCTAAGTTCTTAACACATTTAAATGCCATATTCTGTAAGTCTTTGAATGGTTTGAAGAATGTCTATCCATATGAAATATATTTCTGTGTATCTAAAAAACCTAACTGTCATGGCTACAAATTTGACTATTATAAATAACTATCTATTATTCTATATTTTAACTATACCTTACATTTTTAAATGAGCTGCACAAACACAATATCTTAAACAAGGGCAGAAATACATATAACAAAATTGACTTTATATTTTTATCAAGAAACCAAGATCCACACCAATGTAAAGTATCCATTTCTATATCTTATCCCCCTTTAAATGAAAACAAATATTTATAAAAATGGTAATTTTGGCATATTTTTAAAATTGTTTCCTACTATTTGTTGCACAAAGTACCTTTTGGGGTTCACAGAGACCTTTTGAGGGTCATGGTTCATCAAACCACATTAGACTGTAAGGAATTCACAGGTTCTCATCCTGTGTGGAAACAAAAGCAAAACTTCGTTTTCAAAGCAAAATATTCTTACACTGAAATTTTGAAGTTAATATACCTTTAAAGTATATATGTTGGTTTAGATTAGCAGCCCCCAGAATCAAATATCTCTCTGTTCTTATCTCATTCACAATCAAAAACTTCAATATCAAGTTGATATTCAAGAGAATATAACAGTATACATAATCAAGGTTCTCGGTGTATATTCTATCTTCATGTGGCTCATTTTTCTTACTCTATTATTTTTTTACAATATTTATTTTATTATCTGTACTCCTCTAATCTAGGACTGTCCTTACTCTTTTAAAACTCTTTATACTTTTTTCATCTCTTTTCCAAGCCTACATACATTTATCCAACACTATGACAAATTAAGAGGTGTTTTTCATCTAAATTTGTTCTTATTGAGTGTATATCAGTAATTATTTTCTGTCCAGCAGTGACTTTTTTCTTTCTAATGCTAAGTGGATTTGGATAGGACCAACTCTGTGGCCCTACATGCTTCCTCCACCTAGTTCAACCTGGCAAAAGCATATTCATTGCCTCTGAGAGCCATGCACACCACCCCAGCTCCTGGGTCACAGTAGGTCTATGTCACCATCAAGCAGTATTCAATATGCTGCCCACAAACCACATTTAAGAGTTCAGACTCCTGAAATAGCCAGAACTGTTTGTGTAACTCTTACAAATCACAAAGCCCTACCTTAAAGAAACCACACAGCCTTCACTGCAAAATCTTAGTGAAGAAGACCTCTCTTAAAAGAATTGAGATGACCCTGCTTGCTGCTAGTGTACAGAGTTCATCTAAAAATAAAAACGCAACTACCAAGAAGCTGTGCTAAGCTGTTATTTTGTGTCTAGAATTATGTTTCAAGCTCTCTCAGGTTTTATATGGATGTAGTTGGCCATGTTGGTGCCATATTGTAAATGGAAACTGCTCATTCATTTACAGGTCACCCAGACCTGAAATAATTATATAAAAACTGTTTTAATTGCAACATTGTTTGTCCAATAGCTTATGTATATTTTAGCTAACTGCTATGATGCTATGTCTTAAATTAACCAATTTCTTTTTTCTATTTTTTTTTTGGTTTTTTGAGACAGGGTTTTCCTGTGTAACAGTCCTAGCTACCCTGGAACTAGCTCTTGTAGATCAGGGTAGCCTCAAACTCACAGGGCTTCACCTGCCTCTGCCTCCCAAGTGCTGGGATTAAATGCATGCACCACCACAACCTGGCAAACTTAGCTCATTTCTATTGTTCTGAGAATCACCATGAGGTTGTGGCCCAACTGTAAGGTTTTGGCTGGCACCTGGTGATTTCTTCATTGGCAGCTACATGGGCATCTCTTTGACTCTGCCTACTTACTCTCTATAGGTCAGTTTGGATTGTATTCCTGGCTTCACTCTTTTAAGCCATTGGCTGAAAAAGTTTCTTTAATAACTAATGGTAGTAAAAATATTCATACCATACAGCAGTGAATCCCACATCATTCTCCCCTGCAAAGAAACTCATACATGCCAGAGATTACTGTTGATACCTATACAGGGGTATGTGTTCCTACCTATACCCATTGAGATGGATCAGAGATTTAAAAAAAAAAACTATATGAAAATCTTGCAAGGATCTTCAGGAATAAGGAATTTCACATTTTCTTGGTGATAAAGAAGTAGATAGCAAAACTGTCAATCCAAACAAAATATCATGTATCTTTTTTTTTAGGAAAACCATGTCAGACTTAAGAAAAAAGTAACTATACACTGCTCATCTTGGGGTTATCACAAAACATGCATTTATCCTTGTGCAAGGTGTCTATGCAGTCATGAAGCCATAGGGAGGGAGAGCCAGCTGCTCTGACAAGCCTTAAGGTACATAGATCTGGATGTACCCCAGGATGTACTCTCTCACTAATAATTTTTTATTACCCTAACATTTTATTCTTCATGATGGGGAATCATTGTCAGTCAATGATCTTTAATCAGTGGAACCAGGTTAAGGCATGACCTTTGTATACTCAGAGAAGAACACCAGGTGACCCAGGTTTTGCTCTTTCTCTGTGGTTTCCATGCTACACAACTGAGCTTGGACTTCTCATTCTTGTTTTGTGAGACTGTCCCTTATAATAATGAAATATATTATTGTTCTATCTTTTAGCTAGCCTGTTTTTTTTTCTTTTCTTGACTTGAGAAAATTCAACAGTTTTCATCCAACATGGGGCTCAATTTAATGTTTAAGTTTTTTACAATAAACATTTGGGTTTCTTACATATCCGTAACCTTAGTCTGTCCCAGAAAGAGCTCTTGCGCACCACCACAAAGATCTTATAGTTATTTTAAAATATTTTATGGAGTTAATGATAATTTAGAAAGAACTTATATTTAAATATAACTGANATATATTGTGTGTGTGTGTGTGTTTGAAAGAATTAAGAGAAGATTGAGAGCTAAACGTGCATGAAATATTACAGAAAGTAAAAAGGAAGTAGGACTAATACTGCATGTGTTAATATTCTTTGCAGAGTATTATTTAAGTATCTAAAAATCTGTGATAGAAGAAATCTTTGTCACTGTTGATGATACTAGAGAGTTATATAAAATGAAAATTAAGTAAATTGTTAATGTTACTTTAATATAAAGGAGTTAAAACTAGATGGTGAATATATTGTGTTTAAGATTATGTCAATACCTTTTATAAATTTTGGAGTAGTAGGAATATGGTGGTGATTTGGGAAATTTCATTAAACTTACTATATTCAGTTTCCTTTTCTTCAATGAAGAATGAGGATGCCCTTATCCTTAGCTTTTCTCATTTGTACAGTTTAAAAGATTTGAAGCTTCCCAATTTACACACTTTCATCTAAGAAACCATACTGCCATACTACAGTAGTTCTTGAAATATTGTGTTATCTTTCTTTCCAAGTTAAGTAAGATTTCCACACATTATAATATATAAATCTTCACTTAGAAAATAAGCATTACCTCTGCCTTTGCTATAGATTCTCCAAAGTAATTACATTTCAGCACCTCTTATGATAGGAAACAGAACATCCACCATAGAGATTTTATTCTGAAAATTTAAAAATAAACATTTTAACATTTTACCACTTTTTCAATAGCAGAATAAATTATCCTTCCATGATTGAAGCATAAGAACAGCCTAAATAATATCTGTGATCAAATGATTGACACTAAAATATTGATGGTTTAGAAAGTTTTAGATCTGTACCTTTATAGTTCCTATTTAGAAATGGCAGAAACAATACTATTTCTATCGATGAATGTATGAACTCACAAAGAATAAGTAGAGAAACATCTTTTCTTATGCTACTGAAACATCTACGATAAAGTCATTCTGTCTTGAGCAAATATAATTATAAATATATGCACACATATATACAAATGCCCACACACACATAAATGTGCACACACATAATATGTAGTAAGTAAATATTTTTTGACTTTTTTCTTTTTTGAGAATGAGGAATGAATGAATAGGAGGATAAAAAATAGACAAGAAAAGAAAGTCATATTAATTAAGAAGTCAGTAACCAGGGACTTCTTGGTGAAAAACACTGTTGGGAAACATATGTCACAGTTATTCTATTTATGGGACATGGGGTCACATCTGAACAACAAGTCCTATTAAACATCAGATGAAGGCTGAAACTGAGCCTTTCTTTGTTAATATCATTTCAATGAGTTGTAATTAGGAAAAGTGATTTCAGAACAGTCCTATTCAATGAAGAAAATGCTTAGTTGGTGGCTCATTCCTGCAATCCTTGCATTTGGAATAATGAGACAGAAGAGAAGCTCTGGCTTTGAGATCAGTCTTGACTACATCATGAAATGGAAGTAATGTATAGTGTTGACATGTACTGATATTTCAAGAATAAGGATATGCACCTCTGACAATTGCTGAGAAACTTGTTTGGTTTAAAGGGCTCACTTTGTAAAGTTTCTGTATAGGTCAGCATTTCTTCTAAGTACTTTAAACTATTAAATAGTGCTATTAAGAGCATTTATCTCAATTTTGATCAGTTCACAAATTTTATGCAAGGGACTAGCCTATAACTTGTGCTATCATGAAAAGGGGGTAAGATTGAGCTTATAGAGAAACAACAGCCAAAATATAACAGAAAAAATTACAAAAATCAAAAACAAAACAAAGTATATCTAATGTGAATTGCAAGATTGCTTATATATTGAATATAACATCAAGTCTTAATTGTGTGTTGAATAGACAGGTGTTGGACATACGAGGGCATGGTGGTGATTTCAGAGATGTATGATAAATGAAAAAGGAAGCATATTATTATACACTTATTGTCTTCCTAGGTAATTTCCTCAATGTAAAGGAAAGCTTCACAGAATACTCACTAATACTGCACTTCAATATATCGATGCATACCAAATACCAGCATGCAATATGACTACTTTGTAACAATTCTTTGATCACAACAAATGTTTCCTATAAAAGAGTCAAAAATTGAGTTTTATAAAATACTAATAAATGCCACATGCTTATAAGTATGCCTTTATATTTAAGATAAAATAAACATTTGAAACACAGATGAATCAAGGGAAAATGAAATTCTTTATTTCACTATAATTGTGAAGAGATTTCACATCAGTGATATTGATTTCTCTCTCCTGGGTACCCCATTAACAGTTCCATGGGTGGCCTGGAATCCTGGCTTGGCTTTATTGCTTCCTGTTCTATCAGCATGCACCAGAAATAATTGCTATTGGAGTTTTTTTTTCATGTTTGACTAAGTATCTTAATTCTGGCTTTAAAAATGCTCTGACAGGTGTTTCCTACATTGTCATACCCTTTTATAGTGATGTAGCTATTTGAATTTAAGTGAACATAGTGAGAGAGCAATCCATTAGTGAGTATTATGTGGTTTCTTTCCAAAGGAATAGGTTCTTTAAAATTAAAGAGTAGATATGATAGAAAGACTCAAGAGACTATAAACACAGTAGGGGTCAAAATACAATGACTATGTTTCCATAGGCTTGGATAGCATGTGAAGAGTCAGAAAGAAAATTGAATCCAATGCCACCTACAGATACTCCAAGAAATATGTAGAAAATTAAGGAAATGAATTGAAAACTTAAAATTTAAAGTAAGGAATAAAAGCATAGGAAGCTAAAGTATTTAGTTTGGAAAGACAAATAAATGTTATACCTGCCACAAGGTCCCATTTTGAAGCACAGTCTTCTAAGGAATCACATGACCATATTTTTTGGTATCCTCAGCTACCATGGTAACTCAAAGGAGACCTGAACAAAATTGACCCATTAACATTCCATTATGGAAGCAGAGAAGGAAGCATAAGACTCTCGCAACCTAACAGATTTGTGAGAATTGATAGAGAGGAGGGGTTTCTTAGAATGTGACCCCCTCCAAGAATATGTTTTAGGAAAGATGTCTTTTTTAATTGTCAGCTGTATATCCACTTACATATGTCTCATTTTGCTTTAAGTAATTCCAATTAAAGACCTTGGTTCATTAAGCTGGGCTTGGGGAAATTGTTTCTCTTATCTGTTTTTGGTGCTCTGTATAAGGAGACTAGGTTATTTGTTCATTACACAGAACTCATGTAACAGAGAATTTTTGGAATCATCACATTTTTATACACGGAACCATAAAACTAGGTTCAACAAGAGATAGCATTAAGGCCCATACATAATGTATACCATCAAGGTTCTAGGGAAAGACACATATAATCTAGAGTGGGAAGAAATTTTTCATATTTTCACCTGTGTTCAGCATTTATTTTAGATGCTTTCTTAGTAGAAAACGCATTTTCCATTTGAAGGGGGGTCTTGAGTACCAGACTCAGTACTCCCTCAGAGCTCAGTGTAGTGAATGGGGAGCGGGCATGTTTTTCCCAAATACCCTAAGTAACAACAAACAAATTATATTCACATAAGCACTGCCTGGCCCATTATATCTAGCCTCTTCTTGGCTAACACTTACCTCTTGATTAACCCATTTCTAAAAATCTGTGTACCACCACAAAGTGGTGGCTTAC
>LOEQ01004270.1:45505-82305 GCA_001685075.1 Bramus lutescens
AATATCTTGCATATCACCATAGAACCTTCAGCTGGCGATGGATGGAGATAGACAGATACCCACATTGGAGCACTGGACTGAATCCCAAGGTCCAAATGAAGAGCAGAAGGAAGGAGATCATGAGCAAGGAAGTCAGGACCATGAGGGGTGTACCCACCCACTGAGGCATTGGGGCTATTCTAATGGGAGCTCACCAAGGCCAGATGGGCCATCTGCTCTTATTGGAGATTTTTCAAGGGGTCTTCCTTGATGACACCTCATTTTTCTTAGCCCATAATGAAACAAAAGCTCTTATTTTCTGTGTAAACAAAAGGAAAACCTCTTCTCCAAAGTAGCATATCTTTTGACGTAAATTATGATGTCAAGGCATTTTCAATTACATATGTTGGATTACTCCAGTAGAATTTATGATCTATTGTCTTTTAGCAGCTTTTCTTCCTTCCTTAACACTCATACATTTCAAAGATAATGCAATTACATAAAGTATCCAGATTTTCTGTGTATTTTCCACCTTATTTAATTGACTTTATTTTAAACTGTATTTCTTTATTTTTTTAATTTTTGGGTTTTTTTTGAGATAAGGTTTCTCTGTATATCTTCATCTGTCCTTGAATTCACTCTGTAAACCAGGATATCCTTGAACTCACAGAAATCTGCGTGCCTCCCAAGTACAGGGATTAAATGTGTGTGCCATTACATCCCAACTACTCTCTTTCTTCCTTTCTTTTTTAAGGGATTTATCCTTTTTATTTCATTTCATAAGCAGCCATATTTTTTAAATATACTGTAAACTATTTAGAGGATTTCTTTCATCTGAGTCAGTCTTTACTAATTTTTTAACCACATAATTCTTTAATTTGCTAAGTGTTATGACTATGATTAAAGCCATGGCTTTGGTCTCAGAATCTACTCTATTCCTTAGCTTTCTGAGAATCTAGCATTATGGTGGAGGTACTTGACAGAGCCATGTTTATTGCAACAACTCCATGCAGTTTCAAGGTCCCTGCCTTCACCAAGTAGTATGCTGTCAGCTATTCATAAAAAAACGTTTTAGTGTTTGGTGGTGGGACCTCTTAAAAGAGCTGCAAGGTTATTGCAGCTAAAGCTGAGTCAGATAGTCTCTTTTAAATGAGATGCATTTGCTTCTACAAAACAGAGCCCAACTGAGAAAATGCTACTACCAAGAAGTTGTGCTTTACTCTGTTCCTTTGTGTCTAGTATTAGTTCCCAAAGTCTGTCAGGTGTTACGTGGATGTAGTTGCCCACCTTGGGCACCATTTTTTGACAGAGGTTTCTGTCCCACCCAGTCCTGAAGTCATTCAGTCTCAAAAAACACACACACACACACACACACACACACATACACACAGAGGCCTACATTGATTATAAACTGGTTGGTTGATTAGCTCAGGCTTTCTCAATAACTAATTCGTACATCTTACATTTACCCTTACTTCTTGTCTGTGTTAGTGACATGGCTTGGTACCTTTTATCAGTGAGGCATTCTCATCTTGTTTCTTCTGTGTCTGGGTAACAACTGCATACTGAGTCTTTCCTCTACCCACAATTCTTCTGTTCTGGTTATCCCGTCTATACTTCCTGCCTGGCTACTAACCAATCAGCATTTTATTAAACAAGTGCAAGTGACAAATCATTACAGAGAACAAGGTCATTGTCCCACAGCATAACCCAAAGGCTATTACCAACTGAAAGCCACTGAGTAATGTATTGCTGCTGACATGTTCAATCCCTGAGCATATTGCTACAATCTCTGTGCTTGTATGTGTTTATTTTATTCTCTTTCTTTGGCTTTTTATCTCCTTTTTTCTCATATTCTAAATTTTAAGTGGTGTTTATTTACATTCTTATTATTACTTAGATGCCTGTTTGTTTTCTAACTAGGGAGAGAAAGTGTGTGTATAGGGATGGAAAGATAAGTGGGGAGGAGCTGGGAGGAGTATAGGGGAAGTAAACTGTGATCAGAGTATATCTTAAAAAAACTTCAATAACAGGAAAAAATAAATCAGTCCATTACAGATTAAAAACCAAAATATAAAACTGGAAACATTGTTGGTCTATAAGATTTGGTAAAATCAAAGACTTTCAAATAGACAGATGGTAGAGAAATAGGGACATTTGACAAAAATAGGACTTCATATAATTTAAAAGTTTTATTATAGCAAATGAAACTTTCTTTAATAACGAGACAGTGTACAAAATGGAGAACAACTTTGCCTACTACACATCCAGCAGAACACTGATATATAGAGTCTACACAATATTCAAAATTAAAATAAATAAAGAAAAACCCCTGAGGATCTGAATTTGGAACTGCAATGAAGATCATTTCCTTGTATTCTTTCAGAGATTTTATGTTCCATTTGGAGCATGCATTTTGTATAACTCCAAACAGCCAAAAATGCTGCTTCTAGTGGATCAAATAACACCTTATCTCCATACTATCGATCTGCACACACAGACACACACACACACACACACATTCACACTGACAAAATATACATAAAGTAAAAATAGAAATAAAATTTTAAAAAGAAAACCAGTGATCCCATTAAATGGTCATGGTTTTATGTAAAGAAAAGCTTTTTTATTTTATTTTTAAATGAGACATAAAAGCCACAGTTATCTGTGAGTTTAAGGATAAGTTTTTGGATAGTTTAAGAATTGTGGTGATCTAATAAATAACAATAGCTTCTCTTCTAAAATCAAAGGTTTTTATTAAACCTGGTTACTTTGCTGGATTTCTAGTAATAGGCATAATTTCATTTCCCTTGAGTATTTTTTAAGAACAATTTCATAGCAATTTTTCATTTCTATGAATGTGTACCACTATTGCACTTTTAGGGATCTTTCTATGCTGGTCATTGTTATAGTTCATTGATTTCAGAACTATATAGGACTATTATAGATAGTCTTTCTTGGAGTTTGCAGGGTAATTTTTGATAAAATGAAAGTTAGTTCATAGACAGAAAGATTTTAGGTTGTATCCAGCTTGAATTATTCAAGTTTCATGTCACAATCGTGCACTGACTTCAACAATAGCCACTTTGCAATACAAAAGTCAATTAATTGTTTGGAGGCTAGTCCCCATGGATATATCTATTTGCAATGCCTTTTCTTAAGAATGAGTGGAAACACTAAAAACAATATAAACAGGGATTTAGCAGTGATATTGTGTTTCCAAGAAATGACAGGAAAACTACACACATTCATAACTCCCCTATAATTGATAAATTGATATACTAAATATGGTACCTATATTCAATGGAATTTATCCAACAATACAAATGAAATTCATATATAAATGAAGAGAAATGAAAACAAAAGATTACCTTGAGTAACATAACTTAGGATCAGGAAAAAATACTACATGTTTTCTCTTATATGCAGGTCCTACGTAGTCTTGAATAATTAAATTTGTGTTTTCAACTGTAAATATTTATAGAAGCCAGAAATCTACAAAAGGGCTTGTGAGGAGGGAGAAACTTAAAGAAAGGACACCCAACATTGGTGAAAGGGAATTAATGGGGGTGGAATATGGCAAGAGACTGACTTCTAATTATTCATGTTTACAAAGACCAGTGCTACTCTGGCCCCTTTTCATTTAAGCTTCTCATTGAAGTGAAGGAAGAGACTCTCATCTCCTCTGTTCTGAAAACAATGGAAAGTTGAAAGTGTAGCCCTAGACAAGATATTTATACCTTCCCTTCTAAGGCTCAGGGAGCATCACTGTTGATTGATCATGAAGAGTTTAAGAACTCCAAGATAAGGAGATTAGATGGGAATTTCTGTACTCTGCATATGGTACAAGCTTTTTTTCATAATCTCCCAGCAGCTAGCATTGTCAGCACATGGTATGAACAAGATGAGTTTGCCAAGAATTAATTATGAATCTTGGTTGACTTCATGGGGACATGCCTCCTTATAGGCCTATTAACTATTGATCAGTTCTGGGAATGGACAGTTATTGTCCTCAGTGTCTACCAACTGAGGAATCTATCAGGCCTCAGGCAATAGTTCCAATTCCATGTTTAAACAGGGCACACTGGTTAAGCTCAGTCAATCAAAAACAAAACAAAAAAACAAGCATATGTAAAAGAAAGTTTATGGAGAGAGGGATCATCAAAAGGCATAGGTCCCGAATGTAATGAGAATATAATATTTGCATATTTGAAATTGTAAAATAACAAATTAAATTTAAAATATTTCTACCTTTCAGTGCTTAGAACTGGCCTCATCAGTGTCTCTTGAAAACTGAATTTAAGATAATGAAGATGAGTTTCTATAAGAACTTTAAGAGACTACACACATGTAATTTCAGGCAGAAGAATAAACGATCAAACCACCAAAGAATATTAATAATATATCTGTATACAGATTAAAAAAAATCAAATACTAGATTGATCCTCCAAATCCTGGAAAATCTCTTTGCCTTTTAAGTTAATTTATAGTATCCTAACAAATATTTGTCTCTATATAAATATGCTTTATTTTATAATAATATAAAAGAAATATTTATGGAGTTGCATGAATATAAATAATGTAGTTATGATATAATATTAAATATTATCAAGTGCAAATATTCAAATAGTCTTGCATTTTCTCATATACACTGTTTACACTGAAAAATTTCCCTTAAAATCCCATTACTCAAAAAAAAAGAAAAAAAACAGAAGAAAGAGTTCAACAGAATTCTCTTTCAGCATTTCTAGTGAAACAGAGATCAAATATTTGTGAGTACTCAAGAGTAGATGGGACACCTGTAGAGACCCACAACCTTTAATGTTCAGGAACCATTACACAGCAGTAGAAAGAATGCAAGAGCCAAATGATGCGGATGAGAAGGAGTGTTGTGAAATGTTTTCTTCTGAATCTGATATTGTTCTTATACACATGGGTTTATGGCAACTGTAGCTATATAACCCAGTTGTCCATAACATCAACTCAGCAAAGCTTCTGGCATGGGTGTGGCAAGTCTGTAGTATTATTGGTTGTAAATGATTACTAGAGTAGGGAAAGACACTTTTCTTTGAGGAGTTGCCACCAAGAAGCTTATAATCTTACAGCCAAGTACTTAGGTGAAGCATTGATAGAACTCAACAGGTTATCTAAGAAAAAAAAAAAAGAAAACAACATTATAACCAGAAAGGATATATTGAAAAAGGTTGGGTTATGGGGAGAAGCATAGAGGAAGTAGGGTAGAAGATATGATTGACATGCAAAAATCTATGACAAAGTTAGAGTAAAATAATAAAAACTTAAAAAGAAAAAGAAAAAATGCTTAATAATTTTATTTTTAAAGAAATAGGGGATTTAAAGACTCTAAGAGCCAGTCACAGTGGAAGTTTATGAAGAAACAATGCTATATGGATGCACCCAAGCAACTGAATATATGAAGTCACACCATGCACAAGTTATATACAAGTCCAAGAAAGATTAAATAGCAGCAAGGGGAACAGAAATTTGAAGGAGAGTGCACCCCAGTAGAGAGTTCATTCACTATTGTTAGGGGCTGAGGGGGAAAGGATCCACTTTTTATAAGGGTGTAAATCCTGATAAGTTGACCATGCTTCAATGGAAGGTCAAGCATCCAAAAATATTTTAGCAAAAATTATTGCTCTATATAGAGAAAAAAGAATGCAGATTTTGACAAAAAGGAAAGGGGTGTGGATCTGGAAAGAGCTGGGGGAGAAATTGTGGTGGTTTGAAAAAAAATTGGACCCCAAAGGGAACGGCGTTATTACTGGGTATGGCCGTGTTGTAGTAGGTGTGATTTTGTTAGAAGTGCATCACTGTAGAGGCAGGCCTTGAAGTCTCATATATGCGCAAGATACCACCCAGTATTTTAGACAATTTCCTTTTGTACGAAGGTCAATATGTGAGACACTTGGTTATTTTTGCAGTACCACATCTGCCTGCATGCCTCCATCTCACACCATGACAGTAAAGAACTGAACCTCTGAAAATGTAAGCCACCCCAATTAAATATTTTTCCTCCATAAGGGTTACCTTGGTCAGGGTGTCTCTTCACAGAAATAGAAATCCTAATTAATATAAGTAGGGTGAATGTGATCGAAAGTCATTGTATGTAATTCTTGAAAAAAATGTAAAAACAATATTTAAAAAAATGAAAAAATCTTCAAGAGATTTTTATATTCATATATATATATAACAAGTTCATTTGATAATCTGTATGATATCATAATTCTCTTAGAGAAGATTTAATTTGCATCCTGAAAGAAAGTGAAGCTGGAGTAGAGTGAGTTTGGACTTAGTCATAGCTAAGCTGCAGTGTTGGAAAAGGTATCCCTATTTCTAATTTGAGTTGCTCTGTTAATTTATCATTCTTATATATTAACTGAAATCTGGCCTTTTTCTGCCTGGTTGGCCAAAAACTCCAAGATTTGTCCAACATTTTCAAATTTAAATTGAGTTTTCCCATACACATCAATCAGAATTTGATTATAAATGTATAACTATTAGCAGTAGCATTGAATAATTGAGTAAAGGGATTGAACTTACTCCATCAATCTAATTGAGGACTTACTAATGTATCAGCCAGAATTTGATTAAAATTGTGTAACTAGTCAGGAGATTTTGAAATGATTCTCAGTGACTTAATTTCATGTAATGCTGGGAAGTACTTAGGTATTTCTGATGAGCTTTTAAACTTTTATTTTGTTCAGGGTGTGTAGGCAACATAGTAGGAAATCAAGAATGGACAATAAATAAAGTAACTAGGATGAAAACTAAGAAAGAACCTGTGAATCCAGAGTACACAGAGATGATTTGTAGTTGAAATTCTTTTTTGTTCTTTCATCACTGTTGGACTCCAGATTTAAAGACAAAGTAACCTATAGGAAAATGTTGGTAACACACATCATGCATGTAAAATGACTGATGATAGACAATTAGAAAAAATCAAATTGTATATGGAGACAATTTGTTTTCTGGTGGCTCAGACCAGAATAATTACACAGAAACTATATTAATCGCAACACTTTGTGGCCAATAGCATAAGCTTATTCCTAGATATCTTTTACATCTTAAATTATCCCATTTATATTAACCTGTGTATCACCAAGAGTCTGTGGCCTACTGGGAAATTCAAACGTTTTTCTCCTTTGGCAGATACATGGTATCTCCATGATTCATTCTACTCTCTCTATATATCTCTGTTTGGCTATTCTGCCTGGCATTATTCTGCCCTGCCATAGATTGAACTTTTTAGTGTAGCAGAAAATTTCAAGCAACTGATGACTTTTGCCAGTACAAAGCAGAAAAAAAAATATTCAATTTTTCTGCTTAATGGAAAAGTCTGCCAGATACTATGGGACTGTAGGCTAAAGATGTATGCCCAATGTCACAAGAAGAACTTTGGATGACTGTCCAGACAGCAAGATGTCTTTCTCAATTCTAGACCTTTGGAAGTTGCTATTATGCACTTTCCATTTACTTAGGTAAGATTATACCTTTCTGGGGTCTTTGAAGAATTGAAGATAGATAGTTTATGATAAAAGATAAATTAGATATAAAACTTTAGGCTCACAAAGATAGGATAGATGATATTTTCCTTAATTTGCCAAATGTAAGTAGACTAAATATTTCAACTATAATTCTTGATTAAAAGCTGTTTTGCATATGTAACTTTACTATGTTAAAGCTAAAACTTTCCTTTTTATTTAGACAGGAAAGGGTAATGGTGTGGAATTTCCCTCTGTATGCTATGAGTATGTTTTATTACCTTTGATTAATAAAGAAGCTGCTTCAGCCAATGACTGAGCAGAGTAAAGACAGGCAGGAAATCTGAACAGATATATACAGAAAGAGAAGGCTGTGTCAAGGAGATGCCATGTAACTGCCAAAGGAGAAAGACACTGAAATTTACCATTAAGAAACATTCTGGTGCTAATATACAGATTAATAGAAAGGGGAAAATTTAAGATATAAGAGTTAGCTAGGAATATGTCGAAGCTATTGATGAAACAGTATTATAATTAATATAATTTCTGTGTAATTATATGGGTCTGTTGGCTGAGAAGCAAATAGTCTCCTTTTACACTGAACTGAGCTGAATTTGGTGGTACATACCTTCCTTTATTTAATCCCAGCATTTGGGAGGAAGTGTTAGCCAGTTCTGTGAGTTTGAAGCCAGATTGGTCTACAGAACAATTTCCAGGATACTTGTGATTCCACAGAGAAACACTAAAAGCCAAAATAAACTAAAATAAAAAATAATAGAAAAAAAAGAAAAAGAAAGGAAATGAAAAGAACTATCCAATACTATCTAAGGTGGTCTTGGCACTGGGAAAGACTGTGCTCTTACGAAAGCTGATACAAAAGAAACCATGGTAAAATTCACAACCAGCCATGATACTGTTCTATTTCACCTTTTAATTATCTTCTTCCCTAGCATACAAAATTCCAACATGTTATCATCTATTTCACCTTTCCTATGACCTGATGTAGGAGGGTCATCTGCCTATGTGTTACTTTCATTGGTTAATAANGCTTAAATGAATACAATTTGTGAGTTGTTATTTTGGGGTATAAGCTAGCCGTGCAGGAGCTGGGCCGGAGGAAAAGCAGGCCCACTCGCCTCTATCACTACAATGACCTTTCAAAACAAAGATAATAATAGCAACAACACATCCAGACAACAACAAAACCAAAATCAAACCCAAAATAAAACAGAAGCTTATGTAACAATAGTTTTTTTTTCACAGTTCAAGTCTATCATAACAATTTACTAAACTTGAAAGCAAATTTTCATACTCATGGGAGACATGAGCTTTCTTTTTCCAGATTATTAAATGATTGCACAATATTGATGGTGCACAATTTAGAGCTCACTAAAGAGTGTTTCTTTTAGTTAAATCATTGATTTTATACTCGTCAATACTGAGAATGCTACTCTTTCCACAATGACATAGCCCAAAATAGCAGAAGTATTTTTAGCAGTAATCCAGAAAGTGTTGGAAATTATGGCCTATTCCCAAGCTAAAATACACTAAACAGTGCCTTATGAAGAATGTCCGAAATTTAAATTGCAGTTTCTAAAGTCAAGCATTTTTATGTAATGCAGGCCTAAGTTATAACTTGATACTTGCAAATGAATGATAAAATAACAGTAGAGCCCTTATTTATGAAAACTGAATCTTTATGATGTGTCTAGAAAAACCATCATATGGAGGATAAAACACCAACATTCATTACATGCATCATTCACAAAGGTAAGCCTGAGTGTGTCATGTAGTGCTCATTGGTGAAGGGCGATGCGATGGTATGCTCAGTCTAATGGAGACAAGTCATGTATTTTCAGGCTGCAGGAAATCAGTAGATAAGACCCAGTTGGTAGAGAGATGACTTATGAATTTAATTTTGAAGGACTTTTTTTTTTCATTATATACTTCGAAGACTTTTACTATTGCCACTTTTTTTTTATTTTGGTGAGGCTGGCATTCAGTGTCACGATTAATTGTGGCATCTCTATGCTTTACAACATTCCTTAATTTCATTTTGTCTGATATATCCTCATGATAATATTGAAACTGTATATTTTCACAAATTACAAGACGTCTGCACTGTTTATTATCTGTGTGACATAGGCCATGAAAATAACATGACTTTTACTATAGGAACTTGGTTAAGCTAGCATATAAAGTATATTATATAAAATTAAAATTCTTTTTAATATTTCAGTTTCTAGAATATAATAATTTAGTCTACATCAAATTACTTCAGGAGAATTTATTTTGCTTCATGATTTTCAATGACTTTACCAATGCTTTCAACTTTCTTCAATGATTCTTTTAAAACTCTTTGTAAGATGCTAGAAATTTTCTAATTCATCATCCTGGTTATATAGTCACTTTAGTAGTTTGCCATGAAGATTTATTTATTTTCACTGTTTAAAAACATATTAGACTGATAAATTTGTAGATTTAATTTATTTATCAGGATTGCAATCAAATAGTATTATTTATATTTGTATTAGACATTCTGTTAAATCCCTTTATAATAATTAAGAGTATAAATTAGCTTCTGTATACTTCACAAGAGTAAATTTATTTTTTAGGGTATGTAGTCTTCTATTTCCAAATATAGACTTCAGAACAATAAATATAGCTTAATTATGAAGTTATCCCATGTAGATACTACAACAGATATATTACTAGCTAAAAGATCTTTATATTCATAATCATAAAATATAGTTCTTCATATTTGGAAAGTTATTAACCTATTGTGATTAACATACAGGGAATAGAACTAAGTAATATTTTGGTTGAATTTTAATATTAGTATGCCAGAAGAAAACATACTTTCCATATCTGTACATGTCTTAATGCAAATAAAACACATATACATATGCCTAATAAACATATACAGATACACACATTAGTTAAAAATGGAAAATAGAAAGAAAATTTTATAAAATAATTAAGGATCAAGTTTAATGTATAGAAAGCTGATTAACATTCAATAAATGTTAACTGATATAATGCCCAAGTTCTAATTTTCAAAAGATGGTTCAAAATTTTTGACATAATATTTTTCACTTAGGATAATTTAGCAGTAAAATTTGCAACTTGAAAGAGAATATTGCCGTAAAAGGCAGTTTCTATACACAGAAAAGTAAAAGGGAGAAGAGAAACAAGTAATCAAATTGACTAATGTAAGCTATTCTCCTCAGTTTCTTTTTGGATACACTCCTAGTGTAATCCCAGATTCTACTCCAGATAATCATTTCGATTTTCTCTGAATATAAGCTTCCTCTGTATTTGAATCATCGTTTGTAATGCAAATTTAGTCACAGCACTTTTTAAATTCAGTACAATGATGCTAAGTTGACTCTTGCTTACAAGCAGTAGTCCTTGTTTATATGTTTCTCAGATAAAAACATTATGTTACTACCTATCTCTTTCCCAGTAACAGAACTTGTTATTGCCTCAATAGTAGCTTAATTTGCTTCTTCTCCTGAGAATGTCCTGATGATATTCTGTGTGATGGACAACAGGCATATGCATCTCTCTTTCTTTCATGTTGTGTAAAGTTTAGAAAGCTCCAACAGCTAATCTTGTATTTATATAATGATATTATTTTTTCATCACAGCTAGGTTAGTGTGAAATCATAAACTTTATTTTCACATTTTCATAATATGTATGTGTCTTAACAATGATAGTAAATTCTGTGTGTTAATAATATATCAAAAGTTATAATTCATTACAAATTATTTGTTTATGGTTCTGACATTTTGAATTTCAGAATATCAAGATGGGAGCAAATGATACAAGGTAACTTCCTGCTTAGCAAGAATATTAGAAGGAACAAAAGACAGAAAAAGACAAAACCTGATGTGGGATTCCCCTTTGTATGCTGTGAATAACATTTGTTAATAAAGAAACTGCCTTGACCATTTGACAGGGTAGAATTTAGGTAGGCAGGGAAAAACTAAACTGAATGCTGGAAGAAAGGAGGCAGAGGAATCATGTAGCCCCATCAGAGACAGTGGCTAGAACTTTAGCCAGTAAGCCATAGCTACATGGTAATACATAAATAATATAAGTGGGGTTAAATTAAGAAATAAGAGTTAGCCAATAAGAAGCTAGAGCTAATGGGCCAAGCAGTTTTTAAAATAATACAGTTTCTGTCTGGTAATTTCCGGTCTGAACTGCTGGGTGGCCAGAAAACAAACAAGCGGCCACTCATTACAATAACCCATTGAGGAGACAAGTGCTCATTCTTTTGTAAACCCCATGCTTCATTTCTATGTGCAGAACTCTTTGGCCTAATCATCAGAAAGAGGACCTTCATATGATTAATAACACCATAGTTGACCAAATTTCAACATTTTTTTGAGGGGAACCCTTACATCAATGTAATAATGCATAACAAATTATCAAGTCTAAGGTAAAAAAATTGTAACTTTGACAAACTAGTTGCTACAAATCACATTTCAATTTTGTTCTATACTTGAAAAAACATTTCTGATGCTTTCAGAGTCATCATTTACTTAATATAATATATCCCAAAAGTAATATTGCAGGTGACTAGAATAACTCTTAGAAATATTCAAAATAGCTATACTCATTTATTTTCTTTATTAAATAAATTTATCTTTTACTTTTTAATATGATAATATATAATTTACCCCTTCCCTCTGTGCTCTCCAAAACTTCTCATATACCTCTTATTTCTACCAATTTCATGTCAGTTTTACTTACACTGACTGATATCAAGTGGAATTACAAAGAAATTTTAATTTGCAATTTTTCTGTTGGTGATTGAAGTTAAATACTTATTCTAATGTTTATTGGTAATTCCAATTTATTCTTTTGTAGACTCCTTATTCAGTTCAGGAGCTCAATCATTGGTCAAATTATTTTGGGTGTGTTTAATTTTTGGAGTTCTTCATTGATCCAAGAAATTAATTCCTTATAAAATATATACTTAAACACAATTTTGTCTCATTCATTAAAACATTGCTTCATTCTCTAATTTTTTCTTTGCTGTATGGAATATTTTGGATTGAATAACACTATTTGTCAATTATTGGCATTATTCCCTTAGCTAATGGGGCTACATCCAGGTAGCCATGGCCTATGACAGTACATCACAATGGTTTTTCTAAATTTGCCTAGAAGTTTCAGTCTTAGATTTCTATATTTAGTATATGTTTATACGTTAAGCAAAAAGGATCTAGTGTCATTATTATAAGTCTGGATATTCATTTTCCTAATGCAATTCATTAAGGAGATCATTATTTTTTCCAATGTATGATTTTGATTTTTGTCAAAGATTATGTAGCCACAGTTTTATGACTGTGTTATTTTCATTCTACTCTATTGCATTTGTCTATATGCCTCTTTTTCATAATGACCATACTGTTTTTATCACTCTTCCCTATACCACAGTTTGAAATCAGGTATTGTGATGCCTTCTACATTTCCCTTCCTATATATGCTTGGTTTGGATATTAATGACCTTTTTAAAAATTTAGTATGAGTTATAGAGCCTGTCTAAATAATTATTCTAAGAAAGCCATTAAAATTTTGTTAGGAAAATGTCAGATTTGTGAACTTTCTGTAATAGAACCATTTCTCAGTATTGATTCTGCCAATATAGCTGAGGAAGATCACATCAATCACAGTGGCTTGTGCATAAGTCCCTCACAATGGAGAGGTAGTGTGTGTGGATTCCCATTATCTTTGCCCAGAAAATCTAGTAAAACATGTGAACACCATGTTTGTTTGAGTCCATGTCTCAAAAAGTATGGTAGAGAATGAATGAGGATATCACTAGATAATAATTTCTCACATTTACAAATGGTGAAATTATGGCTGAACACACATATACATTACACACACACACAAGAAAGCTTTGAACCAATTCTTTTGATAAACATAAATACAAAATTTATCAATATAATATTTGTAAACTGAATTCAGCAATGCAGGAGGAAGATATTATGCATCATGATAAGAATGAATTCACCCCAGAAATGAAAAGATCCCCTTTTAATAAATTAAAAATAGTGTAGAGATTATGTGATCACATGATGAGATGAAAAGATATTTGACACAGTTTTAAAATGCTTCATAAGGAAAATGAAGAAACACTATGAATAAAATTCATCATGAAAATAACTGTTTATGAACTCCTATAAAAATTAGTATAAGGTTCTGTTCTTTAACTAAGATCCAAAGCAAGGAATTCTGTGCTCTCATTTTAATTTACTGTATTGCACAAAGTTTTTGCTAAACCATTATGTTTGGGACTGAAAATAGAATGAAAAAGTATTGTAAGGAGGTTGCTTGTTCATCTTGATCAACCAGAACCAAAATAATTACACAGAAATTGTATTAATTAAATCACTTATTGGCCTATTAGCTCTAACTTCTTATTGGCTAGGTTTTACACTTTAACTTAACCCATCTCCATTAATCTGGGTCTCACTAGGAGGTTGTGACCAACCAGCAAGGTTCTGGCATCTATCTACAGTTGGGCTACATGGCTTTCCTCTACTTTGCCTACTTTATCCCAGCATTCGGCTTAGTTTTTCCCACCTATCTCTATTCCCTTCACAGACCCAAAGCAGTCTTTATTAATCAATGGTTTTCATAGCATACAGACTGGAATCTCACATCAAAAAGGGATAGTCATATGAGAAACAGAGATCAAATTATCTATATTTTCAGATGTTATGATCTTATATATATAAACACAATCAAATAAACCATCAGAACCCCCCTTTTTGTTTTTTGGTCTTTTGAGACAGGATTTCTCTGTGTAGCTTTGGAGCCTATTCTAGAACTTGCTCTCTTGCCCAGGATCACCTCAAAATCACAGAGATCCACTTGCCTCTCCTTCCTGAGTACCGGAATTAAAGGCAAGTGCCACCACCATCTGGATTAACCTTTTTGAGAAAAGTTATTTTTTAAGCTTTAATATCCTTGCTTGTTATGGATGTTTCATTACTTATATACTCTGGTTTTATTTTTGGTTGATTNATATATAATTTGCCTACTTCTAAGTCTTTCCGTTTTGTGGAAGAAAATGTTCTAAACTTACACAGCAATTTTGTTAGAATATGTTATATGATTAATGATACCCAGATATAAATCCTGTGAGGAACAGGTGCAACTGTGAACTGAAACCCCATTACAAGTGTAGGAAATATTAAGGGAGTATGCAGAAATTTATATTGCATCCAAATCTCAGACAATGAGTTGGAACCCTCAATTTCATATTCCTTTAAAAATAAATTTATTCATGTATTATTATTAGTTACCGACCCTGTCAGTTCCCCCTTCCTTCTCTGCTCCTAGTCCTTCCTTATCCCCTTTTCTTACACCCCAAACTACAGCTCCAACCTTAGGCTCCATATCCCTGCCTACTACTTTGGAATATTTTGGCTTTGCCAGATGCCAGGCCAGGTCTAGAGACCCAACACCTATTAAACCACTTTAAGTTTCTTCAGTAAACACAAACTGGACTCCTACCCCCGGGCTCCATATTCCTGCCTACTATTTTGGAAGAAGTTTTGGGCTTTACTATAGATCATGCAGTATCTAGTAATCCCAGGTAAGACACCACCCACCTCCCACAAACCCCTATAAACCTTCCCAAGAATACCAGACTGCACCCCTCTCCCTGACTCCATATCTTGGATCCCAGAGGCCTAGACAGGATCTAGGAACCATAGGTAAGATACCATCCACCATCAGCTAACAGTCCATACCTCACATTCTTAATGAAGCCATTAACCTGAGACTAGATATTTATCGGATCCAGTAGAAATTGTACTATTGTTATCATAAAGGAACATAACAATAAAATGACTTCTAATGACAATTTCCTATACACATAAATTACTACATCTCTAAAACCTACTTAGAGAATCTTCTTGCAGTAGATGGTAATGGACAATGTGACCTAAAACTGAACAGGATGTGGATAATGAGGGGTTTGGGAATTTTAAGCTCTGAATGTATGTTTATTATATCTCTTTGCTTAGTGCTCAGGGATCTATGGAAAAGGGTGCAAGAAATTTGTGAGAGCCAGAGTTGATATGCAATTTTAAGAAAAATTATCTTTTCCATGTAAAAATGGGCATATACACATAAGAATTTTTCTTTCTTTTTATTTCCTTTTGCTTCCTTTTTATTCTTTTCTAAAAAGAGACATAAAATATTAAGTTGGGTGATAGGATCTGAATCTCTGGGTGGGGTACATGATGAAAACAAATATAATATATATATTTTATGAATTTCTCAAAGAATAGATAAAAGAAAAAAGAGAATGTAAGCTAAAACTAAAATAAACCTTTTGGCCAAAGTTGAATGGAAAAATCTCATTAATTTCTTTAAATCTTGAATTGTTTAAGTTATCAAAACAAAGTAAGGCATTACACTAGAACTACGTTGTAATTATAATAGAGAGTAGAGATGTTAGTCTTTTCATAATCCAAAAATCTGAAAGGTTTTCAACTTTTAAATAACTTCAAGAACAGTTTGGATAATCAGTTTAATCATGTTTATACTCAATATTTTGACTAGTAGTAAATAAAAGAGAAACAGGAATACTATATCAGAATAAACTAAAAGAACAATAAAATTTTGAACAGAATATTTAACTTTATTTTAATACAATATTTTATTATATATAATAATATACATGCTCTTATAATCATATACATACATAATATACTTTTAGTATCTATAATAATATACATACATAAATATTGTGCTCATGTATATTATATATACATGTTTTGTTTTCTTGAAAACCAATGCACAAGAATGTGCCTCTATGTGATAACTCTATTGTGTCATAATAAGGTGAGGGATATGTCATGATATATTGTTTTTCATGTAACAAAGAAAATGTGCATTTTAGAAAAAACAAGTCACAATTAGTTGTAAAATATGCAACAGATGGTGAGACTTATCATCATTCTTTCAGGCTAATCGTAGTTTGTCTGCATTTGGAACTTGCTTTTCCCAGAAGATGATGTTGGGCAGACGCCATGATGACATCTGGTACATTTCTAATGTAGTTAGTTTGATATACCTCATGTATTAAATTCTGTACATTTTCCAAAATAACAGCTGACAAGTGCAATTGACCACCTGGGAAAAGACAACTTCAACAGGAAGAGAAGACAGTATCTGACATTTCTTTTGATGGTTGTGGAGTTACTGACTGCTTTATACCTACTTATGATGGCATTTTTAATAATCAGCATATTATTTGATTTAAAAATAAATATTTTCAAAGACAGCCATTAACTGTCATGCATCAGTGGCTTAGAGATGCTTAACTTATCATGGCTCTTAACAGTGTAAATGTGCTCTATAGAATATCCTCAGAGGAAGTATTACAGAGGCAACATCATAGTATCAATCATATTTATAACAGCCTGATCTGGAAACAATTTAAATATCTACCATTGGGTAGACATATCAACAACAACAAAAATGGAGAATGGAATGTATGGTATATCATGATGGAATGTATGACATATCATGAACGAACATCAAAATATTTTGCTGAGGAAAAGAAACCTGGGAGGTCATATAGTGTACAATTCCATCTGAAATGTCCAAAAGAGGCAATGTAGACAAAAATGTTGACAATGGTTTGGGAAATGGTTGAAGTGGGGATTAGCCTAGCCATATATAGAACCTTATTCATAGGAAGAAAATGTCCTGAATCTGAATTATGGTGATGGTTGCATCACTTGACAAAATCACTAAAGATGGTTATGTTGAACACTTGAAATATGAAGCTTTATGGCGTGTAAAATATACCTTGATGGAACGGTAGGTGTGTGTGTTTAAGAGTCAAAGAACAGGGCTGCAGAAATCCCTGCCCAGTGAAAAGCAAAGACCAAACAGGTTGAGGAACTTGTTTAAAGTTCACCCAGCTAGATCACAGACAACTCAGAAAAGAAGGAAACTCGCTCAGCCTCAGCTTCCCACTTATTTTCCCGAAACTGCTAAAGGAATTTTTTTATTTACTCTTTTATGGATTAAATGTGTCCTTTCCTACATATATTAGTCCATTCTGTTTACTCTCTTCCCCACCTTCTTTCATTTCCCTCTCACCCATGATCCCTCCCACTCTTCTTCACAGAGCCCTTCCAGAATCCATGCTCTTTTGTTTTGTTTTGTAATCCACTAGTTGTATGCAGGGCTCTCTGTGTGGCAATTGTTATGCCTGTGTCATGAGTCTCCCAGAACCCACAAGGAGTCTGAGTCCTTATGCAAAAGCAAAGAGCCTTTATTGCAAGCACAAGCTTGGGCTCTAGGGAGAGCAGTGAGCTCTGTTATGGCAGGGGTTTTAAAGAGCATAGGAGGGGGAGGGGAATTCCATATTCAGATGGGGGTTGGACTCCTGAGTGGGCAGGGGTAGGTAGCAGGAGTCTTGTCAAACAGGCATGGATTCTGGTGTTGCTGTACAGAAATTGGCAACTATATACAAGTTATGTACATTATTCTTAATGTTCTGAAGCATCTAGTACTCACTTGCCTCAATTCTGATTGGTACACACACACACACACAAACACACACACACACACACACACACACTCACACATGCACCCTCATCGTACAGTTTGAGGTTTTTCCTGGTTATTGTAAAGGTGAATCCCAGTCCCAGTATTGTTACCCTGCAGCCTGTCATGGCTGCACTGATGTTAAGTTAGATATCCTCAGCCATAGATTTGGAGCTATTCACTGGAGCCTGAGAGTCCCACTACCTAGTATGCTACTGTATACAGGAACTGTACCTCTCCCAGAATCCATCAGTTGTCAAGCATACAATAGGGAGAGAACTTTGAAAAAAACTATAATAATCACAGAAAAAAATTTATTTGAAAGGGGATTCTGAAAGCACCAGAATTTGAGAAGCAATGATTGGTTCAACTCTATAAAACATTAATGAACAAATAGTAACATGCAGAAAAACCAAAACCAAGAAAAATTCATTTGTCATTTTCCAAGGCCTTGCTTTCAAAATGAGCAATAAAAACAATTGACCATTAACTGTTAAAAAAATAGAAAAGAAAATGAAAATACACCTTACCAACAGTTGAATGCAATGGAATATTTTATATAAATCCTATTAAGAACTAAAAAAATATAAGTGGTTATTCAAAAAGTACTTATTATCTTAATATTTTACTGTAGAATAAAAGGTCTTTTGAAATTTTTGGTGTTTCAAGGAGCCAAGTAACCACAGGTTATTAATACAAGAGGATCATCACTATACTAGCACGAGAAGCATATGTTGTAACACTACAGTATTGATTTAGCAATATCATTGAGGGCTTCACAAAATGCTTGATAAATCACTCTATGTACCTAAAACAGAATATTTACATGGTGTGGTATTTCTATTTTTAATTCGACTGTATTCTCTTCAAAAATTTGGAAAATTGCAAGTGTGATTTCTCTTTCAATAAGTTGCAAGGATTATCAATACACATACAATAAATTTATCTGGAACTTTAATGAGTTTATCCATGTTATATAAAAACTCAAAGCAATTAATCTTAAAATGTGTGAAAATAGGATTGAAATAGCTAAAAGTTCTTAAGAGAACATTGAAATTATTATTGCATTACTGAATAGGACTCCAACGTCATTTCTTTTTCTCAATGCAGTTTAACCACAATATCTGAAAGCATGCTTGTCACTAGTTTTCAGAATTTTATAATTGATTTGAATTATTCACAGAAATAGCAAACAAAATGTATATAAAATTATTTCTGCTTACATATTATAAAACAATTTGCTTGTTCATACATCAGTATGCTATTTCTCCTATTCAATAAGCTGGAAAAAAGTAATGAAAATAAGAATAAGGAAATCACTATTAGTCTATCTAGCAAAACTGTATTTTAGGAATAAAAGTTTAAGCTAAACAAAATAAGAGAATTTTATTCAAACAGTCTTGATCTTAACTGCTAAAAGGTATATTAAATTTAGAAATTAGAAAAGAAAGACAATATATACACATACACAAACAAATAAATAAGTAAATACATTTGTGTACTTTGATAATTGGATATTAATTTACACAATAATTAAATTGAATCCAATCATTATTTATATAATTGTTGATCATTGTCAGTTCCAAGATAACTCAGTATGAAATTTTTTTAGAAAAACTAATTAAATTAAACTATTAGAACAATTTTTCATTATATAAAAACAAACCAAAAAATTTCTAAATGAGCAGACAAAGAAACTTTCTCAGTGTCTATCATCTATTTCTCTGTCTCTATGTATGTATGTATTTATGTATATGTGTATATATGTATGTATCCTTCAGTACAAATATCTAAATATCTGTTTAATATAAGTTCACCTACCTACTTATCTTTCTACATTTCTGTCTATATATATATATATATATACTTGAATCTTATGTAATTAAATGTTAACTTACATGTACAATGAACTATCATTTAAATGAATTCATTAAGGGAATAGAAATGTAAGATGATAAATTCATAAAAATTATAGCAAGTACAATTTTCTGATTTGAAGGAGGTAACACAAAAGGGGCATAAAAGTTAAAGATATAACATTTTAGAGACAGGTAAATTATTGAGATATATATGACTAAGTGACTGACATATTAGAGATGTCTTTATATATATTAAAGTTTATTTCAAAAGGGTTTTATAGTTTCTGTTGTTGAAATCCAGCTAGTCTTATAAGATACAAGAGGTTATTTCATTTTTTTAATTTGGTGATACTTGTTTCTGAAGTATATCATTAATTTGGATAAGATTATATGAAATGTGAGAAGAAGGTATATTATTTTGCGTTTGGGTGAAATGCTTTGTAGATACCTGATAGGTCCATTTGAGTCATGACAACTGTTCCATTATTTCTCTGTTTAGTTTCTGTTTTCATGATTTTGATGAGAGTGAAACTCACTATTAATGTGTGGGTTTCAATGTGTGATTTAAGCATTAGTAATGTTTTCTTTAAAATGTGGGTGCTCTTGCATTTGTGTCATAGATATTCACAATTGAGATATCATCTTCATAGGTTTTTCCTTTAATGAGCATAAAGTATCCTCCTCCATATCTTTTGATTAGTTTTTGGTTGAAGTCTATTTTGATAGATACTAGGAAAGCTACACAAATTTGCTCCTTGGAATGATATGATTGATAAATCTTTTTCCAACACTTTACTCTGAGGCAATGTTTATTTGATGTCAAGATGTGTTTCTTCTGTTCAGTAGCTGGATGGATTATGTTTTCTTCTACATCTGTTAGCTGGTATCTTTTTATCAGTGAATTGTATCAATTGATATTGGGATATATTAATGACCAGTGATTGTTAATTCCTGTTAATTTTGTTGGTGATGGTGGTTTAGTGTATATGTGTGTTGTCTTTCTTCCCTCTGATGTGTGGTTATCTGCTACCTGTGTTTTCACTGGTGTAGCTAACTTCCTTGAGTTAGTGTTTTCTTTAAGATATCTACTGTAGGGCTATATTTGTGGATATATATTATTAAAAATTGATTTGTCATGAAATATCTTGTCTTCTCCAGCTTTAGTGCTTGATATTTTTGCTGAATGTCATAGTCTGACTTGGTCTTTTAGAGTCTACAAAACATCAGTACTGGTCCTACTGGATTTTAGGTTCTCTGTTGAATAGTCAGATATGATTCTAATAGGTATGACTATATTTATTTGGCTTTTTTCCCTTGCAAATTGTAATATTCTTTCTTTGTTGCATATATTTAGCATTTTGATTATTATGTGGACTTGGAATTTCTTTTCTGGTCTAATCTATTCTGTGTTCTGCAATAGGTATGTCCTTTTTAAGTTAAGAATGTTTTCATCTATAATATTGTTAAATATGTTTCCTGGGTTTTTGAGCTAGGAGTTTTCTGTTTGTACTATTCTTAATTTTGTTTTTTCATAGCATCCATGAGTTTTAGGATTTTTTATGATTTTATTAGATATAACATTTTTGACAGATTAATTTCTTCTATAACATCTTCAATGTCTAAGATTCTCTCTTCCATCGTTTGTGTGATGTTGGTGATATTTGTGTTTGTAGTATCTTTTCACTTACATAGATTTTACAGTTCTAGAATCCCTCAGCTAATGTTTTCTTTACTGCCTTTATTTAGATTTTAAGCTCTTTGAATAGTTTCCTTCATGTCTTTGGTTTTTCTGGATTTTTTGGCACTCTTTTAGAGTTTATTGATTTCCTCCAATTTTGATTGTCTTTACCATTTCTTTGAGGGACCTCTTAAGGAACAATTTCATTGTTGTAAAGCTATCTTAAGTAATCTTCTTGTGCTTCAGCTGCCTAGGAATTTCCAGGTCTTACTGTCTTCAGATATCTGGGTCAGGCATTTGCTCTGGTTCTTATAGGTTATGATCCTACACTGGTGTTTACTCATCTTGTCTTGGGATGATTGCAGTTCTATGTCCTAATTTCTGAGTTTGTCGTTGTTGGACAGGGTTTTTTTTTCCAATTTTTTCATCCCTGGTTTCTGTTTCTTTTTTGTTGTTTGTTTGTTTATTTGTTTTTTGTCTTCTATCTTTGTGGCCTGGGTTTGTAGTGGCAAATGTGGCTTCTGATCTAGTAGGGAGTCTCTGTCCAAGTTGGGAGCTGGCCTTCTGGTGGTTTTCTCGACCTTTGGTGCAGCAGAGTGTCTCTATATTTTTAACTTTCGCGGCCTATTTTACTAATTAATAATACTGTATGCTTCTTTTCTTCAGACTGGTGTGGTCTACACTGGCTCAGTTGTATAAGGTGTTTATTATTTGGATGCCAAATGTGCTTTTTCAAGATGATAGGGAAGCATTTTTTTTTTCATATAACACTGCTTGTTTAGCAGTATAATAGGATCTGAGTCCTTTTAGTTTGGGTTTCTTGTCAATACTTTCCAACCATTTTCCCCTCCGTCCATTTCCCCCAATCCTATCCCCCATCTCTCCTCTCTCCTCTATCTATCCTTCCATTTTTTCCCTTCAGAAATGAGCAGACCACCCAGGAATATATACTGAACATGGTATAACAAGACACAATAATAAATGTGGGAGCCAGAGGGCTCAAAGATACCAGGAGGGCATGTTCCACAGAATTCAACTAACTATGTCTTTTAAAGGCCCCACAGAAAACAAGGTTGCAATCATGAAAGCTGCACTAGACCCTCTGCATATGATATTGTTGTTAATTTGGTGTTTATATGGAACCACTAACAGTAAGAGTAGGTGTATTTCACAATCTTTTGTTTGACCTTTGGACCCTTTTACTCCTAATGGGTTGGTTTTTCCAGTCTTGATATGAAGGTATGTGCGTAGTCATCTGAGTTAATATTAATAGGTATGCAATTTATTTCTGAATATAGAAATTATTTTGTAGTTAGACAGTGATGTTATTTGGACAGTTTTATAAAGAAATAAAAAACTATATGTTTTATATATTTTAGATTATGGATGTGAAATATAACTTATTGAAAACAAATGCACAAAATAGTAATTTAAAGTAAGTTTTGAAAAGATAAGAGCTTATGCTTATATCCTGACTTATTGGAAGGATGAAACTGGTCTTTTACTTGACTCTAGGCTTACTGTTTGACTGAGCATCATAGTGAGATACTAGATTTAAAAAAAATTGATGAATATTAAATAAACAAAAGGCCAAGTAACTCATGTTCTATAACAAACTTACAGGTAACATAAAAACATGTTGAAATTAAAATTAAGAGTTTAATAGGAATATTGTACAAATGACACATCAAGTAATATGAATGTCAGAGCAATGAAATTTAATGATTGAATGTTTCTTGTAAAAAATAAATCAGTGCTGAAATGTTGTTTATTGAATAACACATACACACAACACATACACACATACAGAGTAGTAAAATTTTGTTTAATGTTTTTGAGGAAACAAGAAATCAAAGACAACATTGAACATCCTCAATAGATCACACAGTTATCCTGTTCTGATATTTTTTAAATTCCTAAAGTTGAAAGAAGTAGAAAGAAATACCACCAACTGTTTGAAATATATACTGATATTTCTCAAATAAATCTACCATAAAATTATCCTATCCAACTGACTTATATTTGGGGAAAAATTGTAGCTACATTAAAATATAGCAAAGATGAATAACATCAGGTTGTTTTATGTGGGACTACATAGAGTGAAACTTTATTACATCTACCAGATGGAGACAAGGGCTAGCGAATTATAAAAATCTATAGCTGTCTCTGTGAATGTGGATTCTTTCTACACTAAATTCCTACCAGTTTTAATCACTAGGCACCACTCTTGTTAGATGTCAAAGCTAAGTTCTTGGAAGAAGGCAGATTTTTTGACATTGGAATGATGATTTATGTAGGACTGTTTACGTAGGATGCTTATAGGATATGAAGACTGACAAAGTGCTAGAGGAGACATTTTATTTAGACAGAATAAAAGGGAAGTCCAAGACAGGGTGATAAGACAACAGAAGTAACAAAAACACACTAATAGAATGTACTGAAGCAGACAACTAACTCCTGCCTATGGCTTAATGAATTACTCAGTCTATTTTATATGAGCATTTAAAGGAGACAAACCTTGTGTATATCTAGTGAAAGAAAAAGTTTTGTTTAGTACAAGTTATGAAGGAATTTTACTTTTTTTAAAACTTACAATTGGCCATAGTCACTGGAGTCAGCTTCAAGGAAAGCAAATGAAATGGTTTCTTTCCATATGCATTTCTGTTTATTTCTCAGCACATGTAACATTGTAGTTTCTATTATAGAAAGGAAGTTCTATAATTCCCATTATAGAACAGTTTGAAAGAATTTGTGGTACCTATATATTCTTCAGTAATTATAATAAATGACGTTTACTTCATTTCTTTATTCATATTGGTACTATACTCGAATGTAAAATTATTCATTAAAGACCTAATCTGTGGTGATATGTTGAGTACAGATTTATTGTTTTATTATAAAGCTTGTCTTTATAGTTCTAATCTAGACAAAATTTCAACTCTCTAAGATTATTTTGAACCATCCAATCAAAATGAGTTTATCCTGAATGCAAACTTTTTCAGAATACTACATTCATGACCTTTGATATATCACTTTCCCATTTGGCATCAAATTGCCATGAACTAATTATTATTAAAATTTCTCTCTTACATAAGGCCTATTAATTAAGATTTCTTTTCAAAGCTTGGGATGGTGTGCATTCCTTTAATTCCATAACTCATGAGGCAGAAGCAGGTGGAAAATTAGTTCAAGAATATCCTAGTCTTCAAATCCAGTTCCAGGACTGCCAGGGATTTACTGAAAAACCCTGTCTCAATAAAACAAAAAAAAGGCAAAAATAAGAACTAAATAAGAAATTATTTTTAAATGATATTCATTTTAATCCACTATTTCCCTGTGGAGAGACTAATTTTCTATGATGACTTAATATGTGATGCTTAGACATGTCTTCTTTACATTAGGTATAATGAGTATATACTCATATATGCAACGTGTATACACAAACACACACTCTTTCTTTTCTCATAACTGTAATCAAATTCCTGAAATAAAAGCAACTTTGGGAAGGAGGAGTTGATTCTGGCTAGCTTTATGTCAACTTGACGATAGCCTTCTGAAAGGAGGGAACCTCAATTTAGAAAATTCCTCTTTCAGATCTACCTGCAATGTATTTTCTTAATTTGTGATTGATATGAAGATCCCTATCTCATTATTAGTAGTGCCATCCTTGGACTAGTGGACTCGGGTATGTATGTATGTATGTATGTANTATATATATTCTAGAAGCTAAAAAAGCAGAACATCAGCTCCTGTCTCCTGGTTCTTGCCTTGTAATTCAGTCTTAAATTCCTTCACTTTAATAGTGAAGCACACCATGGAATCACAAGCTAAATAAACGCTTTCTTCTCAAATTGTTATGGTCAAAGTATTTCATCATAGCTATGGTGTTCTATCTAGGATATAATTCAAAACAGTGAGTATGTGAGGTGGTTTCTTGTATGTCTCCCTTTTGTAGTCAGGAGATATAGAAATAAATGTCAGTGTTTACTTCAAAACTTCCTTTTTATTTTTCTCTATGAATTCACTGTGAGAGACCAAACTATAGACTAGTGCAATCAGCCCTCAAGTCACTTCTCAGTTCAATGTCTGTGGATACTTGTTTATTTTAAAATGCATTTCAATATCTAGTAAAGATAAGTAAAGACAATTAAGAATAACCTGAACAAGTTTGTTGATATATAATTTGTATCCCACCACTTGAGAGGCTAAGTAGCAGGGTTTCTGTGATCTGAGATCAGTCTGTTCTTCATAGCAAGTCACACAATGAGCAGAGCTACATAGTGAATTCCTGTTTTAAAATATATTAACCAGATTTATTAACATAAAATAATATGCTGATACTAAATATCTGTAAACAATGCATAATTTTGCTGACAAGAATTCACAGTCCTAAGTAGTAACCAAGTCCAAATTTTTCTCCTTAGTATTTCCCACATTATCTATGTAACAGAACTGCCTTATTCCTCTATTTTTTGCATTATTTCAGGCTTATTTCCATCAATCTGATACCTGAGTTGATTTAGTCTCTTTTCTGTGCTTATTAGAATTTTTGTTTCTATGAATACGTGATGATATGCAGAATCTCCTTTCAAATTTCAGCCTTCGATCTGATTATTGTTCCCAGACTTCCAGCTCCACTGCATTCCATCAAGTTTCAAATTTGATGGGATTCTTTTTATTATTATTATTAAAATTTTCCACCTCCTCCCAACTCCCTCCGCCTCCCCACCCCCCTCTCCCTCCCTTTCCAGTCCAAAGAGCAGTCAGGGTTCCCGGCCCTGTGGGAAGTCCAAATTCCTCCCACCTCCACCGAGGTCTAGGAAGGTGAACATCCAAACAGACTAGGCTCCCACACAGCCAGTACATGCAGTAGAATCAAAACCCAGATCCATTTTCCTTGGCTTTTCAGTCAGCTCTCCTCGTCAGCCACATTCAGAGAGTCCAGATTGTTCACATACTCTTGATGGGATTCTTTATATAGACATCTTTTGCTTTCCTTTACCCAGATCCCTTCAGTATAGTAATGTATCCTTCATATTTCAGTTGCCTCATGTTACCTTCTTCTATCTCATCAAGCAAGAAATATGCTGCTTTCTAAGACTCATGCAGTACTATGTTTTGTTGTGGTAGGGCTCCTTCTATGATGTATGATAATCCCAAATGTCTTGATACACAAGGCTTAAGTTGTGGAACATTAATTAGCTGATGAATTTAACATGAGAATGTGATATATGTGCATGATGGAGTATTATTCAACTATTAAAGATGAAATTAACTAGGAAATTATTGGAGCTACAAACAATCATCCTGATTGAGATAAGACAGACTCAGACAGTCCAACATTAAATACTTTCTCTTGTATGTATATGTTGAAACTTTATATAAATGTATTTAATTTATATTATCATAGAGTTAAGGTAGGTAGCTAGGGAGAAAATAGAGGGGAGTAAGAAATCTTCCAAGCAAGGGGGAAATAAATAATATAATGTTACATAAGGTTTAAGAAGAGCACAGAATAGGAGGACTAAAGAATGTAGATGATAGGATGCCAAGGCAGAAGAAAGAACATTGAAAGAGGCAATTGATTTGAAAATAAATGTGGAAGTCTACATTTACAGAAGCTCCACAAAATATATTTATATATTAAAATATGTTTATATATAAAAGAGTTTACCTATAAATTGCATGATAAAAAGCCAACTGATCATCATATGTTACCAAGTAAAACCTTATTATCAAAAATATGTTATATTCCTTTGAATCATTGGACAAAAGTTTACCATAGATGCCACCCTCCAATAAAATGTTAATGCTATTTCCAATACTGATTTATGTCTTCCACAACTTGACCATTAAACCTTTCGTTAAAACAGCAATATCTCTTGGCACATAGAAAGTGTAAAAATCTAGAAATGTGATACTCATCTGGAAGTTTCATACATTGTGGCTATTGTTTATAGTACTGGAAGTTACAATACAAAATAATAGAGTAATAAAATAATAAACAACCTTATCTGGTCAGGAACCTTGTGAGAAATAAGAAACTGCCTGCAAGATATAAACAATGGTACAATAATTACACAAATGTTATGGAAGCAAGCAACCACATCTTTTTTTAGATTTACGGCCCTCTCCATGGGATAGAATCCAATCCTGACACTATTAATAAGGTCAAATCTTATAAAGATAGATAGGTGATAAACCCTGGGAGAAAACCTACTACTAATTTCCTGATAAGTGAACATAAAAATACAATAACTCCTGATGTCATAGAGCTACACCTATATATTATTGCATGTCTCAACATGAAAGAGAGAAGCTTCATTTTGTTGTATAGGTTAACTAAAGAAGAAATTCACAGCTGGACAGCATAAAGATAGTTAGAAACTTTAGAATGATCAGTGCTAAATGAAATTTCTATACCACACCACTTGCTTTATACTATCTATGGAAACAAGAACAGAAAAATTCTACGTGCCTTAAGTGGTGGATGACTTCAAGAAATTGTTATTTTTCAGGTTCAGTAGAGCAGGTGAACTCACATAGACAGTAATAGAATGCACAAGACTTGCATAAGCTCAAGCCAGAAAAAAATCAAAGGGAAAGAAAAGTAGAAGCAATGTCCAACGACTATGCAAGGATTCTTTTGAAACAAACAATTTCTGGGAAAGGGGAAATTAGTTTTTTTCTATGGTATGACACTGGTTATATAAACCGCACTAAAAGGTGGTTCCTGAGTTCAGGATTATTCGATTTGCAAACATTTTATCCATTTTTTTGTGTGTTTTTGTTGTCGTTATTGGCCTCTCCCATCATTTTTTATCGTAAGGAATAAAAATAATGTTTTGTGGTGAAAGAAGAGGAAAAGAATTTTGGAGGAGTTGGCATAAGGTAAAAAATATAATAAAAATGTATGGAATTATCAAAGAATAAGTAAAATTGTTTTAAAATTCCCAAAGATAGAATATTTGTATTTTTGGGTCATGGTGATCTCACTCAAGATTACTGTTTTCTAGCTCTCTCATTTTACATGCCAAATTCATAACTTTATTTTTGAGAGATGAAAAATATATTGTATACAGTTTGCATATGTATATAAATGCACACACATATATTTGTGTGTGTGTATATATAATATTATGTGGGTGTTAATTTTATGCTTACAAAATGTATGCTATGTTCCAAATAACCACAGAAAGTAAGTATATTGTAGGGTACCATAGGGTAAGGGAGGAGCTTCCAGAAAAACAAAATTCAATGCAGTGTAATTGAGATATAAATGGGCAATTAGAATATAAGTCTTTAATAGGGAAGAGTATGAGGAAGAAGGTTAATGAAGAAGGCAATGCCTCAACCAGGTATCTTATTTTACCAAGTAAAATCTGGATCCCTCTGTTGTTTCAAAACAACCATTTTTATTAGTATTTGCTACATTTTTCTCTGCCTTTAGCTACTTTTCTGTTTAATATATCCCCTAAATGTTTCTCAGGTCACCATAGCTATTAAATACAATTTCATAGATTAAAATGCATTTCTAAATGATACACCTAACAGATTTTTTATACAGATTTGTATTAGTGGCTATTAGTCATATGAAGGACTTGATGCCTGGCCTGGGATGATTCCACTCTTCTTCTGTTGATGAACATTTTATACAACCACCTTCATTCCTTAAGAACTTAGTGAGAATTATAAATACCTGCTGCTCTCTGAAATTTGGTAATCATACCTAGGACTCTCGGTCTAAAACTTTCTAAGATCTTTTCAGTGATATTTTTATCCTTTCTTCATTTTACATCTACAAATATTTTCAGATTTTCATAGAAGCAGACTGAGCAATAAAAGATTTCTGTGTGAGCGATTTTGTAGAAGATTTACTTTGCTGTATAATATAATGGAGGACTTGCTGTGTACGTGAAGCTGTGTTACTACCAGTTATCCAGTGCGTCAGAGTTAATGATGCTGCAAACTCTGGGAAGTGGATAAAAGAACTGTTCTCAATTTACTCCTCAGAGATATCAGATTGCTGAAAATTTTAGACAAATCCCTAAAAGACATTGATTGCTTAAGAGTTTTGATTCCTCTTCACTTTAGGGATAAAAACAGATTTTCTTCGAATAAGTGACTTCAGGAAATTTTTATGCAGATATGACATCTGAAGGAGAAAAGAAGATGAATCCTGGTTAAGGGAACTGATGCAGCGTTAACAGCCCCTGTTAAGTTGGTGTGGTTGAATACGCTCTTAATAGTCAGAAAGCAAAAGATATCTACATCATGTTTAGCAGCTTCCTTGTGATTTCACATACTCTTTCTTTAATCTTACCTGAATATATAGTCACACGAGAGGAACTGAAAGAGGTGCCTTGACAAGCACCAACAAAAGTGCTTTAAAGGATTCTAAAACCTACTTTTCTGCATTAATCTCTATAAGTGAATTAGTCAATATTAGATTTTAAAATATGTGTTTAAAATAATTAATTTGATGCATTATAGTTCAATATGATAATTTTCAAATATTTACTGTAAATATACTTTTTGTTGTTACTTGTTATTCTATACAAGAATATACAGACTTTAAGTCATTTTATCCTCTCATTGGCCCTCTCTCATGATTTTTCCTTTAATAAAGAAATTTTTCTGCTTGGCAGTCATTGTTCTCACATTTATATCTTTTTCTCTTATGATTAAATATCTGAATTGGATAATGTGGAACATAAACATAGTTTTAAATTTCATTTTTCTTGTGTTTAATGATAATAACTTCTAAAAGAAATCAGTAGCCATTCACATTTCTTCTGAAAATTTTGTTTTGTTCTATAGCACCTTTCTGATTGGTATTACTTGGTTTTCTGAACATATGTATTCAGAATGAAAAATTGTGAAAAAAACATGCACCACATCTGTTTTCACAGATTCTATAATATAATTAAAAACATGCTTTCAACATAAAAACTATTTTTAAATACATATGGAAAAATTTTATTATATTTATAAGTTATAAGATAGGAACAATAGAATATAGCTGAAGCACAGTGTCTTATGTCTTGAGAATAAATCTTTAAGTCAGGAATGATTATATTTGAAAAACAGTACTATGAATTATAGAAAGAATAAAATACAATAATTGGCATCTTTTGAGAATTTATATTTTCATATAGTTTTTCTTTTGTGGTTGTGTGTGTGCATGCATATGTGTATGAGGGTTCATGCTACAGAATATATATGGAGCTTAGAAGATAAGTTGAAAGAGTTGTTCTTTGCTTCTACTATGAGATCAAATAAATGATCTTGGTGGAAATTTCTTATGGTGGTTTAAATAGGAATGCCCCCCCCATAAATGTGAATACTTTGATCCCATATCATGGTACTGGTGGAGGAGGTTCATCTATCTATGTGTTAATTTCATTGGTTAATGAATAAAGAAACTGCCTTTGCCTGTTGATAGGACAGAACTTATGTAGGTTGGGAAGATTGAACTGAATGCTGGGAGGAAGAGGACAGAGTCAGAGAGATGCTATGGAGCCACTGCCAGAGTCAGACATGCCAGACTATTGCTTGTAGGCCATGACCTCATGGTGATTAATAGAAATGGGTTAAATTAAGATGTAAGAGTTACCCAATAAGAAACTAGAGATAATGGGCCAAGTAGTGATTTAATTAATATAGTTTCTGTGTGGTTATTTCAGGGCTAAGCTAGCTGGATGGCTGGGGTGAACAAGCAGGCCCTCCTCCAAAATGGTACTATTTGAAAGGATCAGTAATTGTGACCTTGTAGGAAGTGTCTCTTGGGATGTCCTTGAGGTTTCAAAACAGCTCATTCCAATTCCAGAGTTTCTTTTCCTACTATCTGCATATCCAGATGTAGGACTCTCAGCTACTTCTCCAGCACCTTGTCTTCCTGCATGCCACCATGTTCCTGGATATGAAGACAATAGGCTAAACCTCTGAAACTGCAAGCAAACCTCAATTAAATACTTTCCTGTATAAGAGTTGTCATGGTCATAGAGTTTCTTCATAGAAGAGGAACACTAAGACAGTCTCTTTTTGGCTGATATATAGTGTTATTTGCAGAAAGTGTTCATAGTAAAGACTAAATACAAGATATATTCTAATCTAAGAGTTTGATATGTGATATGACATGGAATGAAAATGCAGATATGAAGTGGATATGTGGAATGATTACTTCACAGGCATTTTTTAAATTAAAATTAATATAAACAATTATAGACTCTGAAAATTAAAAACTGTTAGGAGTCATAATTCTTCAGAAATATAAGACTTTATTGTGCAGATAATGCTAAAACAATAAAGGTTCATAATGTTTTATAGAGTCCATGGAGAACTAATGTTTATTGATTCTCAATTCATCAGTATCAATCCACACACAGCAAACAAAACAAAACATACCAAAAATTACACCAGTGTGATGCACTCAAATCCAGTTTCTTGCAAAATTCTATAATTTATTTTTGGTTATAGAATATTGAGCTGTAATATTCAGTTGGAAAACAGGTGAAAAGGAACAAGTGAATATACACCAAACAAAGGCAAAGTAAAATAAAAGGTGTAGTGATGGGCTTTAACCATGTTTATACATTAAATACCCCAGAACAAGACAGTGATATCCTAGTAGAAATATATTCCATAGGCTAAATACCAGGAGATAAATTAGAGAAATATTTTGGAAAGAATCTATGTGAGGAGAAATTCACAGTGGAGAATGACTTTTACAAATGACTCAGTGTCCTTTTGTTCTCATTAGATGCAAATCATGAGTGTGAAGGGAATGATTTCCTTGAAATCTCTGAATTTAGAGTCTTTCTATCACATGTAGTTCAAGTTCAGAAGTGTAGAGCTATAGGCCTTGAGAGTCAGAGTTACAGATTTGGACACTCAAAGCCACAGATATATGACTCCAAATAATTGGCATCGTAGAATTATTTTTTTCCACGATTTGGAAGCCAGTGCTATATGTAAAGCGGTGAACATTGAAAGTAAAGGATTTATAGCTCTAGGCTTTCAAAGTCAGAGACTTATACCCTATGTACTCAGTTTATAATGTTGTTGTTCCTTTTTCATCAGCCCATAATGAGCCACTAGCAATACAGCTTGAGAATTCCCATGTTGGAACCATCAGCATTTAATCCTCAGTGGCTCCTTTTAAGTTCTTTAGAATGCAGGATCAGGGTTTTTCTCCTCAACTGTGCATGGCTCCTCATGATTTATGGTCTTGGCTTCTCAGTATCTCTTGGCTTCAGCAGTTCTAAAATATTGCCACAGTTCTGACTTTCTTAGTATTACTGTAGTCTCCACTGTCTCTTACTCTTGGCCTTCTACAGAATTCTTCACTTGCTTTATAGCGGACTTATTGAGACTTATGGGCATCCTAAAAATGTCCCTTCTAGATGCCCCCAAAACCACAGAAGTTGTAGTGCTTTTTCTAGAGTAATCTTCCAGCCAGTTCTTCCTCCAATCAAGATTACACATTAACAAATAATGGCCATTAATAAAATGCTGCAAAGATATTATCAAAGAGCAGTCTCTTAAAGGGATGTAGAATGGACTATGAGACTGGGTGGTTGCATAACAGGATTGTGCATCTGCACTTACAGATTATAGATTCTTAGCTGAGTAATCAAGAAGGTCTATCAGTTCTCTTCATGTCCCAACTGGGCCAAGTTCTATGATATCATCACCATTAATATCAACTGAGAACATAATTTTCTAGAGATCATGAGGGTTGTTGTAGTAAACAGAGTACACAAGATCCTATGTATGAAATACTGACCTTATTTAGCATGAACATGGTCTCTTAAGGCAAAAGTTGTAGTGATAACCACATCCAACATTGCAATGGTCTTCAAAATTAAATAAAGTTTCCTGGGGGTATCTGTGAAGTTGAAGTGTTCATGGCAGCTAGTCTCCTAATGGTAAAGGACATATTTATTTCTATGTTTTTCTTTCATTGGCTAACAAAGAAACTGTTTTGGATGTATAGAAGGGTAGAACTTAGGTAGGTGGGGGAGATGGAACTGAATGCTGGGAGAAAGAAGGGTGGAGTCAGAGAGAGAAGCCATGGAGCCACCAGAGACAGACATGCTGAAACTTTGCTGGTAGGCCACAGCCTCATGGTGATGCACAGATTACTTGAAAAGGGTTAAATTAAGATGTAAGAGTTAGCCAATAAGAAGTTAGAGCTAATGGGTCAATCAGTGATTAAATTAATACATTTTTCTGTGTGATTATTTTGGTTCTGGGTGGCTGAGATGAACAAGTGGCCTCCTCCAACATCCTAAAGGGAAAGTTGATTAATTTCTAAAATGTGACTACTTTATTTCCAGCAGAATAGTTAAGACCGTTTGACATAGGTAAGCCTCTAAAAGCTTTAAGTCAAACATATCCATACCAGCTTGGATAATTCAAAGACAGTGTTAGGTCTCCCTATACATAATCACAAAATTGTTATTTAGGAGATAATAGGACAATAAGTAGAATTGGCCCAGATTTGGATCACTTAAAGATTTATTTATAGTTCTTGATATGAAAGGAAATTCACATATTTTGTGATCTTTTTAATCTTGCAACATTAAAAGATTTCTTTGTTATTCATGTTTTTGTCTTTATAGAACACTTAAAAGTCAGTCTTTTCAACTATAAGCATATCAACTTTATTGTCCATATTAAAAGAATATATGTACAAACAATAGATGCATATGTTGAGATTAAAAATTCAGCCCTGTCTATAAATTAAGAAAAAAACTTATTGTGTCCCACACTATATATACTTGTACAACAGTAAGTAGATGATCATGAATTTTTATTATTTGCTCCCTTAAAAATTACTTTTATAACTGTGAAAAAAACAAATCTGGGCTGTAGATAAAATAGGTAATGATAGATATGTTCTCCTGATAATTCCTTAGTGCTAGTGAAAAGATATTCATCAAGAAAGGGTGTTATGGATCCTGGTCATAAATGGAGATTATTCACTAAAATAACTGGTCTTAAAATATTGTATTGTAGACTGATCAATTTTAACAGCAAGTATTGCCCCTTCAATGCTCAATTCTTCATACTGATGTGTTTGAAATATCTTTTCTGCTGGTTATTTTATGTATGAGCAAACTAGAAAAATGGATAAAATCAGAGACTTCAGGAAAGTAGCATATTTTGACAGCTGCTAAAAATGCTTTATTTCTCTATTGTGTTTCTGGCTATGTTTTAAAAATGACCATTGAATCTATAATTTTACTATTGTATTCAAGATTACAGATAAAACTGGATGTCTATTCTTATTAAATAGAGATTCTAAAATGTCAGTTAACTAACAAAAGCAAATAAAACAAGGCAAAATAAAATTGTAAAATCCTTGCCCCCCCTTTCATGATGTTCCAATCTAGTTTACCTACTTCTTCATGTAAGGAATGTTTTCCTTCTGTCTGATAGAAGCAATGGTAAGCAAGAAACTGTGGTCAACCTTTATTTATAAGCTTGCCTTTTTTTAAAAAAAAAGTTTTGTTTCTTTTTTTACTTAAACCAAATTTTTAAGAAGAGAACAAATCTTTAACTTTATGTAGCTTAATAATTGAACTAAAACATCAAACCTAAGAAAGGTATATTTTACCAGCAAACACTAAAATAGTCATGAGGAAGTGATGGGAAAGCTGTGTTAACGAATTATCTTCAAGAGGTGGAACCAAGTTAGGGTGTGGCTTTCTGGAAGCAGAGAAAAATGGATGCAATGCACAGGTGCCTTCTCTCTGTGGTTCCCTTATGGCATGGCTGAGATTGGACTTCTTGTTTCTATTTCTTGAGCATTTTCCCTTATAATAAATAAAAATACAATTGTTTTTTTCTTTTAGCTAGACTGGTTATTTTTCAAATCAAGCTAACTTTTAAAGTTAGTGCCCAAACTATGTTAATTCGGAGATTTAAAGAAAGGATAACAATAGTGAGTAATAGAGTGAAAACTTGTGAGCTATTATTTATGAATAATAACATTGGTATGGTTTTGTATATTGAGACAAGTTCAAATTATACTTTTTATTTATGCTATAATATAGGTACACCTATGCAAAAATATTCTGTTAAATTGTATCAATAAATGATTTTACCTCCGTTTATGACATTTGTATATTGATACAACTTTTAGGATATATTTTTATATTACAATATATATTATTATTACCTCTGAACAAGATACTTATACATTGTTTATGTTTAGAGGATTTTGTTCTCACTTGCTACACATCTGTTTACAAATTATTTAATAATCCTATATGAAGTCTTAGTCTTTAAGTTATATAGGTATTAAATGTTATAGGTCAATAGTTGCTCATGCTTGTTATATATGTATATATAGTCAGATTAATTAGGTTCTTTAGATACATAGAGTTTGTATTCTGCCTAGATAGGTAATCTTGAACCACTTCAAGGATCTGTGGAACATGTCATTTAAATAACTTAAGGTTCTGTTGACATGAGATATGATTGCTTATGACAGCACCAGTTTATTCTTGAGAGAATGTTGAGCACCAATGACACTCCACTCAGAGTTTGTTTTATTCTTGACCCAATTGGCTTTTGGGCAAGGAGCTTCCCATGCCTCAACCACTGATATAGTACATGGTATCCAGACTGGATAAGCATGACACAAAGAAAAGAATGTGAAACCTTACCAAGACAGGTTAAGATTGTTCAGAAAAATTCTTTGCCTCTAAAATGGTATGACAGTTATATGCTAGGCCTTAACCAAAATTGGTTGCTTCAACATTGCAAATGAGACTTTGGGTAATTGCTCAGGTAGCCAATTATCTGCATCTTACATTGCTCAACTCTAGTGATATTTTCTATGCCCTCAGGCCTTTGATGGGGTTAAAGTTTAGATAGTCATAGTTACCTTCCTCTTATGATTTAGCTAAGCTTATTTCCATTCAAAGATTTAGACTCTTTTAAATAGAATGTTTATTAAAGCATTTATCAGGTATTTCTTAACATTGTTTATGTTGTTTGCAATTTTATACTCGATATCTATTCCTATTAGATAGATAGATAGATAGATAGATAGATAGATAGATAGACAGAAAGACAGATATAGATCTATCTTTCTGTCTATCTATCTGTCTGCCTGCCTATATATCTATCTATCTATCTATCTATCTATCTATCTATCTATCTATCTATCT